>SNQJ01S0013962.1:29357-108818 GCA_010110895.2 Picea sitchensis
ATAGATCTGATGGTTTCTTTGGCAAAGTTTTTGGCTGGGAAGGGATTGGTTTCTTTGGTGTTTTTGTTCTTGAAACCCTTAAGCTTGGTGGCTTGAAAGTTCCTTCAACCTTTGGCATATAAGATCTTTTGTAGATCCATGAATTGAACCTTTGTTTGAGCATAACATTCAGGACCTATCTCTATTGTGGTTACAGTGTTTTCTTCTGAGGTAGGTTGCTGTACCAGGTATGTCTCCTACTTGTGTCTCCTTGAGTTAGGTCTGATCTTATAATAGATTTGTTTATGCTCTTTGTAAATTGATTAAGCAGAGTTTTAGAGCTGTGCCACATAGATCCACTATTGCATTTAAAGAGTTGTTCATTTGAATATATAGATCTGCTGTTATCTTTAATTTGAAACTTGTTTATTATTTAGATCTATTGTTAACTGCTTAAAGGACTAATGTCAGATCTGAGAAAAGTTCAGAGTTCTTCTCTTTCTGCTGCTACTGTATATTATAGATCTATCCTTTATATGCTCTGATCTTAGTTTAAGCTACAGATCTAAGTTGTCCTTGCATTAAAAATAAAAAGAGATTGTTGTTTTCATTTTTACCCTAAATCTAACACTTATGAAGAAGGGTTTGAACTCTTTAAGTCTTACCCAATTGATCTGTAGCAAACTTGGGCCCCAGATCTTTGAACCAAGGCCTAAGTATTGTATCCAAGAGATGCATCTTGGACGAGATGTCCTGAAACAAAATTTGGAAGCACTATCACTCTAGTGGGGTAAGGGAGTGGTATCCCTTTGTTGAGTTGGAACTGGAGGGCTTGTGCATGCTGAAACGAGGGCCCATAAACTGGACCCTCAAATAGGTGTAGGTCATCATGATCTCAATCTCTTCTTCTCGGAAATAGAAATGTAAATCGGAGAAAGCACTCTTTGACTCATTGAAGATCATAACCTTGGTTTTACCTAGGTTAATTGTCAATTGTCAGAGGTCACAAAAGCTGGCCAAGGCATCAATTTGTCTTTGTAGACTCTCCAACGAGGAGGCCAATAGAATCAAGGCATCAATGAAGAGGAGTAGAGAGATCAACACATGAGGTAGGAAGCAACTGTCCCCATCTTGAATAAGCTCACGAGGAAACTTTCAACTCATTCATATAGATCTCAAAAAGAGTTGGTGAAAGGGGCTCCCCTATTTAACTTATGGTGCTCTAGATGAAGTCAAAGAGGTTGTGTGTCATCTATAGGTGGCCAAGAACTGACTCATAGAGTTTGATGATTGTTGCTAGGAGGATGTCTAAAATGCCATTGTCATGAAGCCTATGAAACAAAGCCTCTTTTGGTACCTTGTTAATAGCTTTCCAAAAGTCTACAAAACAATAGAAGACTTTCAAAGAACGATGACGAGCCTCCTCTATAATGGCCTTGAGTGTAAAGATGTGGTGAGTGGTCTGGTGCTCTGTGTCGAAACTTGTTTATCCTCTGGCCCTGAAGTGTCTACTCTCCAACACGTTTGAAATCTATAGATGCAAAACTATAGCATACAATTTTGAGAATGTGTGCCTAACCATGATAGTTCGATAGTTGTTCAGATTTGAGTTGGCTCTTGATTTGAGAATTGTGTGGATGATATGTCTGGAGTCCTGGACCATGTTTGGGGGAAACTGGAGCAAACAAAATGGTTGAACAAATTAGTAATGTGTGAGTCAAGAGATTAGACACCATGTCCGAGGAACTCGGAGAAACTCGGCTTGGAAGCCTTCCTCATCAGTTTTTTTGTTGGTACTTTATAACCTTGATTTCTCTCCTATTGTTTCTTTTGGAAAAGAAATGGCAAGAAAGGGGGGAGGGGATTTGGTTGGAGGCTTGTTCAAGGACATCATAGATGGAGATTGTGGGAAAACATGGATAGAAGGTCCAAGTTTAGGGGGAGGGCACAATGTTTAGGGAAAAGGGTGCGCCAAAAGGTTTCAAGGGAGTAGCAAAGGGCCACACAAAGCTCGTGTCTCCTCAAAGAAAGGAATACCCTTTTTTACAACATAAGAGATAATGGTAAGTTTTTGAAGGCAAGGGAAAGATGGAGGGTCATGTATGAAGGTGAAACACATGTGTTTATAGGGAAGTTTGCAATCCTCGTCAAAATAACAGTTCATGGGGCAAGAACCAAGGATAGGGATGTGGGTGTGTTCTGGGATAGAGTGTCGTTAGGAGTCAAGTGCCACCTCCCTCAGAGCCTTAGAAAAAATCTCATATTTGGCTGTGGCTATGCTTAGGGACAAGAAGAGGGGCAAGGGGGGAGCAATTCTTGGAAATGGGTGGTGTAAGAGTCTGCATACCCCTTGTTAAAGAAAATGGTAGGAGTGGGTGCGGGGGCGTTCGAGGGAGAGGGAGGGGAGGTGGAGAGGGAAAGGTGAGAATGTCATGGTTTACAAGGGGAATGGGGGAGACAAAGATGTTGGATTGTGGAAATAGGTTCTACTTGGAAAGGACATAACCAACTGCATTGGATTTGCTGTTGTGGGGGAAACAAGCCTCTTGAGCCAAGATAGCAAGGGAGACTATTTAGTAGCAATAGGTCGTGGGAATCCCCAAGCTGCAGAAGGTGTCTCCTGTCATTGTGAGTGGATTAATCTTGTCATTGGAAGTCTTGTGAAGGCACACGGTCTTCGAGTCAATCTCTTGAAAGCAAAGTGCATCCTTGGATCTATCATGTAACAACACTTGTGAGTTTGTGATATAGGCATTGAAGTCCCTGAAGAGAATAACTGCATTGAGAGAAAAGTAGTGGGAAATGTCAATGTAAAGGTTGAGAAAAGGGTCTCCCTCACACTTTCTATGATGTGCAAATCGTGACGAGGTTGAGGAGAAATAATAAAGTGTAATATAGGTATCCTGGGGTAGGGGGTGCTTGTGTTGATTTAAGCCCATAAGAACTTAGCATCCTCTTTTGAGGTTACCATGGAAACACAACCCTTGAGAGAGTCATGGGTGAGGCATGCAACTCCATTGAAACCTTTGATGTGTTAGAAAGTAATGGATGTGCTCGTTTAACCATAGACAATATAGCAATATTGTCACCCAACCATAGGCCGAAGCCACCCTCGAGCACCTTAACCTTGATAGAGAATGATTCTGAAAGAAAACCCTAGGCTTAATAGCCAAACAAAGGTGGTGCACCTCTCTCCAAGGATAGCGCACCAAACAAGAATAACAAAAGTTGATCGGAGAGTCCAACCCATAAAACCCAAAATGCTAATTGCAGAACTGCCGACAACAACTGCTCCCAAGACTTGCGCACAAACTGGCCAACTACAGTGCGCACAAGTGTACTTTTGCAGTTCTGAGAATGCTGGCCATAATGAAGACTGTCCTCCTATATTTACACTGTTTCTGCCAGACTGCCTGGGCCGACTTCTCATTCTATGTGCTAATTACTTAGTATATAACATTTCCTTTAGCCGACTTCTTCTTTTGGAGGCTAATAACCTAATACAAATCATTCTCTTGAGCTGACTTGTATTCTAGCGTTCTTAATCAATTATTTAGGGTTTCTTCTTGCTTCTCAGAATATTCTATTCTCGTCAGATTTACACGTGGAGGTAAATACCTCCCGCAACTACCATAATATCAACACTCCCTCCTAGCTAGGGAGGTATTGAAGGCAATGATCTTGAGCACAAACATACCATTCAACCGGGAGCATCATCATAGTCGTACAAACTATCTCATGATTAGATCATGAACACCATCATCACTATCAATGTCATCTAACAACATCAACTGCATCATCTCTCGAAACCATACTCCATCTAAGTAATCAGACATGATGCTGAATAAGTCACTCACTCCAAGGAGTGATACAAAAGCCATTCTTTTAATCCGGGCATATGTCCTAGAAGAATAGATGTTCTGGACCATTTCCCGTCTGGAGAATCTCTGTCCATCAGTACATTGATCATCCATCTAGCTGACAATCATTTTCAATACTTTTGATAGTTTACAAGGCAATCAGAACAATGCCATTCAATAGAACACAATTGTGTCTATCCATAGTAGTACACAATTACAATCCAGTGGTACACTACCACACCAAGTAGCACACAACTACTTGATCAATGACATATAGTCACAATTAGTGGAACATATCTAGCACAGTAGCATACATCTACTGTCCAGAGACATACAGTCTCCATGGCAATCATATCATCTAATATCAACCTGCACAGAAACAATATCATAATATAAACTAAGTCATCTGGGCCATTCTTCCACTCACATCTGTGAGATCTGGAAGAGCATTTGTCCACAGAGAGTAAAACATCAACTATGGGCTATTTGGACTATTCTTCTCAAGCAAGGAAGAATAACTATCCTGATTTCTAAGCCTAGACCATTCACCTATCCGGGCCATTCCTCTGGCACTAAACAAAGTGCAACCTGGAGAGAATGAGTCTGCCCTAGGGAATGCATGTCCCTGATTGCTGAACCTGGACCATTCACCTATCTGGGCCATTCCTCCAGCACTAAATAAAGTGCAACCTGGAGAGAATAAATCTGCCCTAGGCAATGACTGTCCGGAACATTTCCTAAGGAAATGACTGTCCTGCACCAACCTCCAAAACAGACCATTATTCAAAACTGCTCACAACTGTGAGCTTCAAAAGAATGACTGTCCGACGAGGCGGACCAGTCTTCTTGACCACTACTGAGAGTGACCGTCAAGAAGAGAGACTGTCCTAGACCATTCCCCCACACTGGCCACAAGGAGAATCACTGTCTATGGTACATCAACAATCCATCGAACCATTTTCACCACGAAAATGACCGTTCGATCTGAACCATTTTCCGAACTGGAAAATGCCTGTCCGACAGAAATCTCAAACCACTTTCCGAACTAGAAAGGGAACTGCTCATCCTGGACCATTTTTCGAACTGAAAAATGACTGTCCATAAATCAATAACACATCAGTGCTCCCTCCCAACTTGGGAGTCATTTCTTCCTTAAGGAAGTCGTCTCCGTGAGCTCCAGCGTGTTTCTGAGTATGCAAACTCTTTCATCTTGGATAGAGGCTTTACCAAAAATATCTGCTTATCTACTCATCTGTGGAGATATAATAGAGAACCACTTCTCCTTTTTGGACCTCATCACGAAGAATGTAATGCTTGATCTCAATGTACTTTGGTCTTTCTGGAACAGTGGTTTTCTTTGAAGGCTTCATATAACTCTAATCAATATAGTATATCAATGTTGGATTCATCTTTGTTTCCTGCTAGCTCATAACATCGTGGCAAGGGTCAAACTGGAACACATCCAAGTGGTACTTCTTCTGCCATCATGAGAGTTTGTCATGGATTAGCAATCCATCATCCCGATCTTCTGAGTAACCATTCTGATACAATATCTCTATTATAGAAAGTTTTCACCACGCTTCCGCTGTGCATTGGAGGCTCTGCACCAAGTTGTTTGAATTCGTATAAAATCTTCTTCCATCTTCATACAAGACTCTTTCTGGTATACCTCAAAACCTTGAGGTTGCTCTACATACGCTTCTTGTTCAATTATTCTGAGAACATTCCTTACATTTATCTAATGTAAATTCCATCCCATGGATATTGCAGAAGATATAATGGCTTATGTAGAGGTATGTCTGGAACAAGCTATCATCATAGTCCTCACCCTCCATCTGGGAGAACCCTTGTTCTGGATCTCACAATGCTTTCATTCATAAGTCTTCCATACATTGTTCTTCATCACAACTTTCATTTCTTTGCTTGATTGCTTCTAGAAGGTTCAGATCAAGCTGGTGGTCTTGTGATTCTCGATATAATGACTGGTTGTTCTGGATTTTCTTTCTCTCTTGGAATCTTCATGTTTCTGTTTGGCTCTTGGGTTCATGGAGTTTTCTATAGATTCCATGCCCTGAAGATTCTAACTTCCTTTCAGGATGTGGATGGACAACCAAGGATACTTTAAGGCTTCTTTTCGAAGAAGACTTCTTCTAAAGTCAAACTGAACATGTGTTGCTTTTCATGGTTGCTACAATTGATGGGAACATGGATAGATACTTCATCATCTTCAATGGATCATATTATTTAGGATTAGCTCCCTCCTAATCCTTGCATTCATGCATGAATGCATGCTCTTCTTTTGGAATTATATAATCGGCTCCCTCCATCTAACAGAGTCCACACTTCTGTCTGCATCCTTATTGCCTTCTGCAAAGTGTCATAAGTCCTTTTCCAATTTCCTCTTGATTGTTGACTTCTTTCTGTTTTTACTTCTTCTAGGTTTCTTCAAGTTTGATTCTGATTTCAGCTTATCTTGCAGTTGTTACTTATGTAATAACTTCCACATGAATTGTTACCAGGGGTTGTTGATGTACTTCATCCTTTCATGTGTATTGCCTATCTTGTAGTCATCGTGATAACAATCCTTATCTTGTTTGTTCTTCCATATATATAGTTTCTCTTTGAACATCTTATCTTCTAAGAAATAAATATGCAAGATATGTATAGAAACTATGTAAACATGGTATGTACAAGAAATATGAAGAGATGAAGAGTATTGTTACCTTGTCTTAGAAGAAGAAGTTTGTTTTATCCTGCTTGGTCTTCTTTGAAGGTTCCTTTTCTTCGGCAACTGATGCTTCTTGTGTTTCCTTCCTTTTCTTTACCTTGAGACAATGATTCTTGTAGTGACCATATTTTCGACAGTTGAAGCATTGTATTTTTGACATATCTTTCTCTTGATTTGATTTCTTCCTGGAGCCAAACTTCCTTTTATTCCTGAAATTCTTGAACCTTGCTGTGAAAGCTTGATCATCGTATTCCTTTTGGGGTTCCGGAATTCTTGAACCTTGTCAGTGGAAAGCTTGATCTTCGTATTTATTTTGGGGTTTCTTTTTTTCATTGATCCTTTATTCTTCTTTTGTACAACAAGTCCAAAGTTCTTCAAATGTAGATACTCCTTCAGGAAGCTCATGTTTGCGGCAATGCATCCCATGTCTTGGGAAGACCATTGAGTACTATATTTACCTACTCTTCTCTCTAAAATGATCTCTTCGATAGCTTGTAGTTGATCCTTAATTGAGAGATTCTCACAAAGTATGATGTTATGTCATATCATCATTCATTTTCACAGAGTTCATTCTTAGACTCATTACTTGTCCAATAATTCTAACTGAGAAGAGGTTAGTAAGGGAATCATACATCTTCTTAGAAAGTCAAGATGGGAGATGGGGTACCGCGGTCTCCTTATGGAGAGTCCACTCGCGATACCTATGGCATTTATGTCACCGCCTTTGAACTTCCATAACCGCAATGTTCTCAGGTTCTCTTTTTTCCTTCTTCAAACTCTGGTTCACAATCTTTCCTTTCACGTATATCCAACACTTTATTTCTTTTGGCAAGGGATGATCAATCCTTGTCTTCCATGCTCCAAGAAGCCCCTTCCAACTTGTTTTCTCACTTCATGGTGAGTAAGTTTCAATCGCTTTGACTTGGTCAACCCTTGATTTTTGACCAAACTCGACTTGATGTCTTAAATTACCGAGAGTACCGAAGATGCGCTAGCCGTATACACTAATCTATCCCGTAAATTAGGTCAATCTTTCACTTAAGGTGCCTCTTAACGAGAGGGTTGGTTTCTTTGTTGCACTGTAAACTAGTTACAACCTAATCGAAAGCAAATCCTCCCACCCATCTTCCAAATGCTAGGACTCCGTCCTAAGATAGTGTGGGCCCATAACCCGTTATTAGAAAGTAATGGATGTGCTCGCTTTAACCATAGACAATATAGCAATGGTCTGCAGCCCAAATGCCCCAGCCCCAACCCATGTAGAATGAACCCCAGCAGGCTTCTAATAGCTAAACAGCGGCACACCTCTCCAAGGATAGCTGCACTAAACAAGAATAACAAAGTCGATAAGAGACTCCAACCTTAAAACCTAAAATGCAGATTGCAGAATCGTTGGCAGCAAATGCCCCAAGACTTGCATTAATAAACCGCCAACCGCAATGCGCATAAATTGTACTGCAGTTCTGAGAATGTCCGCCATAATGAAGACTGGCCTCCTATATTTATACTGCTTTTTCCAGACTGCCTGGGTCAATTTCTCACTGGTGCTAATTACTTAGTATATAACATTTCCTTTAGCCGACTTCTTCTCTTGGAGGCTAATAACCTAATACAAATCATTCTCTTGAGCCAACTTGTCTTCTAGGGTTCTTTATCAATTATTTAGGGTTTCTTCTTGCTTCTCGAAATATTCTATTCTCGTCAGGTTTACACGTGGAGGTAAATACCTCCCGTAGCTACCATAATCTCAACATGATGTTATCAAAGTGACATTTTTGTTGTCAGCAAGACTAAGCCTATTGATACCCATGGATTTGGGGTGGTGTCTACATGGGGCTCGCATGTGTCTTTGTGAGAAATAGGTGGTCTTGGGACCCCCAACCACACCACGAAGTATGCTCCAGGAAGACCAAAAGGCCTTATTACAATTTCAACAAGCAATGGAAACGGTAGATGAATCCCCCCCCACCTTTCTTGATCTGTCATTTAGACCAAGGGCAGACCTTAAGACAACCTAGGGGGAATCCCAAATAACTCTTTTGAAGTCTAGGATGACTGCTCACTTCCCCCTTTTTGTCGCTGCAATAATCTATTCCTTGGACTATCTAAGGTTAAGCAATTGAGTTGTGGTGAGGTCCATGTTGAGAAAGACCTTATGTGGGAGGGAGGATGGTAGTGTCTTGGCTCAAAGGACTTTGAGCTGATCCTTTGAAGTCTTATATTAGAGGTTGAGTATCGAGTTGGTGCCCATCCACCCACACTTACGGTTGATATCCTTTAGGTCTAGCGTATTATTAAGGAAGAAGGTGCCTAGTCATAAAGGATTCGACAGAGCCGTTGGGGAGGGAGTCCACGAACCCTAAGGTTGAGTTCCTTGGTGTCTTGTGTGTTCCTCTGCTAACTTGCTTTAGACAACAAGGGTAGGAGGATTCTCCCTCTCTTTTGGACTACCTATACCCATGAATTTAGGGTCTGTTATCGTGTATTTGTCTCTAATTTAAATAATTCTTTCTCTGAACACTACACTCCAAAGGTACACATGTCAGGATCTAAGGTGATGTTGTCCACAAGCAAGGCTCCAATGTAAAGGTGCTCTACGAGATGTGCCCAATGGTCCTCCTACAAGCCTCCAATGACTCCAACGAACCTCCTAAGCCATGTACTCCATTGGGTCCACTCCCCTTGCATGAACATTGTTGCAACCTAGGCATCCCCAAGTCAACTCTAGGACTCCATGAAAGCATTCAAGCTACCCTAAGCTGTTTAGGGCTCAACGCCCTCATATTGAGTGCCAAACACTCCTTCTCCATTGCAAGGTGTTCTACAAGCAAGTAACCTCCTCCATGTGGCTGGCATGCAGAACATCACGACGTTGTTTGTGTTGATGATTACAGTTGCGTGAGACATCCTCCAAAACATAGACTAAGTGAGTCGGCTTATGAGAGAGCCCATGAGTTGGGTGTGCCCATGAGATGGGTGTGTTGTTCCTCTTTGAGACGGAGATGGAACGTTTTGTGCCCCTTTGTAGGGAAGATGCCCATGAGCTGGGCGTTTCGTTTTCTCTGAGACGGAGATGGAACGTTGTGTGCCCCTAAGAAGGAAAGATGCCCATGAGATGGGTGTGTCGTTTGAGATGAAACGATAACCTGTGAGTGGTGAAGGAGCCCATGTGATGGGTTTATTGTTCTCCTCTGTGTAGAGAGTTGAGACGATGTGATACTCCAAACGATTCTCCTGTGAGACTCAGTGAGATAGAGATTTGTTGAGTAGGACATACATGTGGCTAAGCACAGGTGGACGTGATCCTAGTGGCCGAGCACTAGTGAGTGTGTACAGTTGATTCTCCTGTGAGACTCAGTGAGATAAAGATCTATTGACTTGGACATCCCTGTGGCTGAGCACAGGTGGACATGCCCCTAGTGGCTGAGCACTAGTGGGTGTGTGAGATCCCTTGCTATATTGTCTAAGAGTCAGATTTACTTGTAACCCTAATTGTGATGTAAAGGGTACAGGTCGGCCCCACCATAAAGTGAAAAATAATTAAAAGGGTACAGGTCGGCCCCACCATAAAGTGAAAAATAATTAAAAGGGTACATGTTGGCCTCACCATAAAGTGAAAAATAATTAAAAGGGTACAGGTCGGCCCCACCATAAAGTGAAAAATAATTGATGTAAAAGATAATTAATATGGTAATTATTAATTATATTCTGAGTTATTGAGGTCGGTCCTGTTGTGCCAATAGACACCACTTTTGATGTGTCCAGTCTAATATAAATAAAGGTGATTTCCCCATTGAGGAAACACAACACACATGTGATTTTGGAAATTTCAGCAAGTACAAATTCTAGGGATGAAGTGTGCACCTCTCTTGGGCGATAGCCTTCTTGGTTTTGGAGAGCACCCTTTTGTGTGCTAGGTCTATGGTGTGGTCCTTCTCTTGAGAATATAGCAAAGGATTGGCTGGGTTTTCTTCCCTTGTTGATAAGGGTTTCCCAGGATATTTCTTGTGTTCTTGTGCATGGTATTTCTTCTTGTGATCTTGGTTATTGCAATAATTGTTAATGGTGTAGCTGCATTTGTCTATGGTTCAAGTAAATGCTAAAAATGAAATAAACCTCATGCTTGAGCCTAGCATAGTGAAAATTCAACATGGTATCAGAGCATAGGTCTTGAAGAACCCATTACACAAGCATTCAAAGCAAGCCGTCCTTTTCTTCTGCAGTTCCGTATGACCCTTTAGGGTTTGTTGCAATTCCGTACAACCCTCCTTTTCTGAGGTGTTTCAACACCTTAAACTTGGACGCTGAGGCTAAAAGTTGTACATGATTGTATGGCCTCCCTTATTGCACCTCCAACAAGCTTCAGACTGCATTTTCGAGCATTTTGGATTTTTGGCCCTAAGGTTTCTAGGGTTTTGCAATTTTCTGCAGAAATTTCATAATCAGGGTTTTTGCAACTCATTGAAGGAGCTCTTCAGCTCACCAGTGTTCTTCTAATTTTCAAGGCTTATTGTTGGCAGTCATAAACCCAATAAAACCTAAGGTTGCTAGCCTAGCCTAGCCGTTAGGTTTTCTAGCCCAATTGGGAAGGGTTTGTGAAGAATCTAAAAATATGAAGAACATAACCTTGGTGGACGATAGGCTTGATGGATCAAGCAACTTCAATTCTTGGAAGTCAAGACTTCAGATCACCCTTGAAGAGGATGACCTATTGAGTGTGATACACAAGGCTTTACCAAAGACAGCTACCGATGAAGAGAAGGAAGGAAGGAAGATGACGTCAAGGCAAGGAAGATAATCATCTACTCAGTAAGAGATCATCTCCTACCTCGTATTGCCAACCTGAACACAACTTATGAAATGTATGAAGCATTGAAGAATATGTTTGAGAATGACAACACCCTCAGAGCTCTTACATTGAAGGGCCAGCTTCAAAGTATCAAGATGACAAAAGGTGACACTGTTGCTGCCTTCTTTATGAAGATGTCAGAGATCAGAGATTAGCTAGGTGCCATTGGAGTAATCATATTTGATAGAGAACTTGTTTTGACCACTCTCAATAATCTTCCAAAACATTGGGAACCATTTCTTCAAAGTATCAGTGGAAGAGAAAAACTACCTACTTTTGATTGTCTGTGGACAGACTATACCCAAGAAGAAATCAGACTTAGAGCTAGAGGACTGGAAGACTTCCCTCCTGACGACAATCATGCTCTTGCACTTCATACAAAGAAAGGAGGAAGATTTAAAAGAAACTTCAGGCAAACATTCAAAGATGATAAGACTTTATCAACTTCAGGTTATGATCAGAGAAGAGACATGACAAAGATCCGGTGCTTCAGATGTGACAAGTATGGACACTATGCGAGAAATTGTCCTACCAGAAAGAAAGGAAGACAATATGCTTCCACCGCTGACATTGATCCAGACCCACCTCAAAAGGATGAAGACAAGAGAGATGAGGATTACTTCCTCTAAACCAAATGCAAGATTGAGCATGACTACAGACTAAGGTAATTTGTTTGATTTAATCATTAAACCTGTAGTTGATTGCATCCTTGATAGTGAAGGGTATTATCCCTAGTGTGGGAGCCCTCATGACTTGGACCATTATCCCTGGTATGGGAGTCCAACCTTTATTGGTTGATTATTATTCTAGTACAGGAGGCCATCCCAATGGGAGACCATCTTGTTTATTATCCTAGTACGGAGGTCATCAAAATACTGTAGAATCAGTAGAGGACCTGAGAAGACATGAGACATCTCTAGGTTAGCAAACAAGAAAAGGAAGATATCTATCCTTCAGACTTCAGAGGGAGTTACTTGACTCAGAGGGAGTCAAACTATGTGAGAAGAAGGAAGAGACATTACCTTCTCCCCTTCAGTAGTTTAGAGGGAGACAAC
Source organism: Picea sitchensis (assembly GCA_010110895.2). Classification (NCBI taxonomy): domain Eukaryota; kingdom Viridiplantae; phylum Streptophyta; class Pinopsida; order Pinales; family Pinaceae; genus Picea; species Picea sitchensis. The sequence goes on from SNQJ01S0013962.1 coordinate 41,829, forward strand.
CATTGATCCAGTTGATCCAGTTGCTCCAGTTGATATGACCAGAGACATTGCAGTAGGCCATAAAAAACCTGTCTGGGCTCGACAAACTCTGCAAGAGGCAGAGGGACATGCAACTCCTCAAGGCACATCCTGAGAGAGCAAGAGACCAAAGAGATTTTTTGAGCTACTTTTCAGCCATGAGTCACATCATTGATTTTGAGCCTTCTTGTCATGGAGAAACGACATGTGAGCAGGTATGGCAAGATGCCATGACAGAAGAATATCGACCTATCTTGAAGAATGATTTATGAGATATTGTTCTGAGACCAGAAGGGAAGTCTGTGGTGATTTCCAAGTGGATCTATAAGATCAAGCATGTAGTTGATGGAAGTGTCGAGAAATACAGAGCAAAATTTGTAGCCAGAGGATTCTCACAAGTAGAGGGAGTTGACTATGATGAGACATTTACTCCAGTAGCCCGATACACTTCCATCTGTACCATCATTGCACTAGCTACATCCATGAGTTGTAAGCTACATCAGATGGATGTAAAGACAACCTTTCTCAATGATGAGATTGAGGAAGAAGTTTATATCGAGCAACTAGAAGGATTCATGATACACAACGAGAAATCTCACGTGTGCAGGTTGAAGAAAGCCTTGTATGGACTAAAGCAAGCACCTTGTGCTTGGTATGAGAAAATGGATGGATTCTTGATGAGTTTGGGCTTCCACAAAAGTGTTGTTGATCCAAACCTATATTACCATATTGTTGGTAACAATTGCTTAATCTTGGTCCTATATGTGGATGACCTATTCCTCACCGGTTCAAAAAGACTTATTGTTGAATGCAAGCAAGCATTGACTGCTAAATTCAAGATGAAGGATCTGGGTATGATGCACTACTTCTTGGGACTAGAAGTATGGCAGAGGATTGATGAGATTTTCCTGAGTCAAGGAAAATATACAATGGAGATATTGAAGAAGTTCGGTATGACAGAGTGCAAATCCATGCCTACACCGATGGTGATGTATTTGAAGAGAATGAATGATGTTGATTCAAGCGAGATTGATCCACACTTGTACCGACAATTGATTGGATAACTGATGTATCTGGTTAACACCAGACCTGATATATGCTATGCAGTGAATGTACTTAGTCAGTTCATGAGTCGGTCGAGATAGACTCATTGGATAACAGTGAAGCATGTATTGAGATATCTACGAGGCACAGTTGGATATGGCCTGAGATATACCTCCAGTGTAGACTTGAGTTTGCAGGGATATGCCGATGCAGATTGGGTAGGAAGTGCAATGGATTGGAAGAGCACATCCGGTTGTTGTTTTACCTTGGGGTCTGCCATGGTTTCTTGGTGCAGCAGGAAGCAAAGCTCTGTGGCCTTGAGTACCGCAGAAGCAGAGTATATAGCATTGAGTATGGCAGTCCGCGAAGCAGTGTGGCTTCACAAGCTCCTGACATATTTATTTGATTATGAGATGGATCCTACCATTATTCATTGTGATAACTAGAGCTGTGTGAAGCTCTCTGAGAACCCTGTGTTTCACGATAGATCGAAACACATTGAGATAAAATATCATTATATCAGAGACATGGTGCAGAGGAAAGCAGTACACGTGCAATACCTTCCTACACATGAGCAGATTGCAAATATCTTCACCATACTACTTGCCAAGACGAAGTTTGAGTACTTGCGTGAGAGACTTGGCCTGGTGGAGAACACCTCCCTAGCTGAGAGGGAGTGTTGATGATTACAGCTAAGACAAAGTTCAAGTACTTCCATGAGAGACTTGGCCTGGTGGAGAATGCCTCGCTAGCTGAGAGGGAGTGTTGATGATTACAGCTGCGTGAGACATCCTCCAGAACACAGACTGAGTGAGTCGGCCTGTGAGAGAGCCCATGAGTTGGGTGTGCCCATGAGATGGGTGTGTCGTTTCTCTCTGAGACGGAGATGGAACGTTGTGCGCCCCTGTGTAGGGAAGATGCCCATGAGCTGGGTGTGTCCTTCTCTCTGAGACGAAGATGGAACGCTGTGTGCCCCTGAGATGGGTGAAGGAGCCCATGAGATGGGTGTGTTGTTTGAGATGAAACGATGTGTACCCCTGTGAGAGGTGAAGGAGCCCATGTGATGGGTTTACTGTTCTCCTCTGTGTAGAGAGTTGAGACGATGTGATACTCCATGCGATTCTCCTGTGAGATTCAGTGAGATAGAGATCTGTTGAGTAGGACGTACATGTGGCTAACCACAGGTGGACGTGATCCTAGTGGCCAAGCACTAGTGAGTGTGTGTACAGATGATTCTCCTGTGAGACTCAGTGAGATAGAGATCTGTTGACTTGGATGTCCCTGTGGCTGAGGACGGGTGGACGTGCCCCTAGTGGCTGAGCACTAGTGGGTGTGTGAGATCCCTTGCTATATTGTCTAAGAGTTAGATTTACTTGTAACCCTAATTGTGATGTAAAGGGTTCAGGTTGGCCCCACCATAAAGTGAAAAATAATTAATGTAAAAGATAATTAATATGGTAATTATTAATTATATTCTGAATTATTGAGGTTGGGCCTGTTGTGCCAATAGACACCACTTTTGATGTGTCTAGTATAATATAAATAAAGGTGATTTCCCTATTGAGGAAACACAACACACATGTGATTTTAGAAATTTCAGCAAGTACAAGTTCTAGGGATGAAGTGCACACCTCTCTTGGGCGCTAGCCTTCTTGGTTTTGGAGAGAACCCTTTTGTGTGCTAGGTCTATGGTGTGGGAGGTCTTTCTCTTAAGAATATAGCAAAGGATTGGTTGGGTTTTCTTCCTTTGTTGAGAAGGGTTTCCTAGGATATTTCTTGTATTCTTGTGCATGGTATTTCTTCTTGTGATCTTGGTTATTGCAACAATTGTTAATGGTGTAGTTGCATTTGTCTATGGTTCAAGTAAATGCTAAAAATGAAATAAACCTCATGCTTGAGCCTAGCATAGTGAAAATTCAATAGTTTGAAGATCTCCAACGCCTTAAGGAAGATTGTCATGCAAGCATCCAATTGAGGTCAAGCAACCACTGAGTAACCCATCTCCAATGTGGAAATCTATCACAGTAGTACACCATGTACCCAAAATCTCATGAAGCATCCCCAAGCATGTTGTAAACACTTTCAGAGTAACTTTGAAAACTAACAATGCCAAATCTACGACTTTGCCCATTTGTAAAAAAGATTCATAGAGATATTATGGATTCATCTTTTTGAGGGAATCTCCCGGTGCTATCAACATCAAGGAATTCCAATGCATTGATTCTTCTTTTCTTGCTAGAGTTTCTTTCAAAACCTGGTTTACACGAGTAAATACAAATAAACTGAGAACATGATTAAATACAAAAGAAATACATATCTAAAATAAGTTCTAATGTCAATTTTGTGCGATGTAGGTCATGTTGTTTGCTAAGGCAATTTACTTTTTTCTTCTTGGAGATGTTACCCCATCTCACCTAGGGGTAACTAGAGGAGATCATGTCTCATGGCCCGCAATGAAGACAATGATCTTGATGGGGATGATCACCTTTTTCATAGAGAGCAACCCAACATCCCCCTTTAGATGCCTCTTTCTTCATCAGCACAGCTCATCATACCCAGTCAACACAGTTCATTGGGAAATGGTGGTCCGACACATTGTAAGGTACATTAGTCCTTGATTCATGTAAAATGTCATATTTAATACATTGGGCATCTGAGTAAGGATCATGGGTTGAAGTTGGAGAATGAATCATAAGCTTAGAAGTTTGCTTTTTGCCTTGTTTCACCTTGGTGGCCATCATTAGCTATTCTAGTCCAGTGTTGTCACTCTTGGGGAACAGGGGTACTATTGGGTTGCCTTGATAGGGGTAATGTTCCATTCCCCTCCATACTTAACACTTATCATCCTGGAGCCTGTCGCAGTGTACTAGACTTCGGTAATGGTTTTACATGTATCCCAAAAGGACCCGTGGTTCATCATCCTATGAGAAGAAGGGATAGAATGCCAAGGTTGATGCAACTGCTATATAAAAATAAAAGAAAGGATGTTATAAAAGAAAGAAAGAAAAATGGGATAATAAATGGCTAACTTCAAAATCCAGAGGCCAGCTTGAGCTCTACCCCCTCTAATGGTAATCGCCTCTTGTCCTAATGCACTAAATGCATATCTATAAAAGGACTTTAGCCTAGTAAGAAATGAAAGAAAGAATAAATGCTTGAAACTTGAAAAGGGGACTTGCAAAAGCAATAAATGAATATCAAAAGGCAAGAAAGGGGTTTGGAATGTAAAAAGTATCGAGGAAAGGGTATCTCAGGAAGCAAGCTCTCCCTCTACAAAGGCGTTAATGGAAATGGACCAAATATGGTGTCCTGCATGTTAATGATTCCATTACCACGAAGTAAGCCCAACACGTTTCACTATCGCACTTACCCTTAGATAGGTTTTTTGGAAAACATCCCTCTACTTGTTTGTTGGCACACCTAATAGGGTCTTTTGAATCTTGATGGTCCTCCCATACCTAAACTTGCCAAATTGCATAAAGTCTTGAACTAATGTGAAGTTTGAAGGGGATATCTAATGTGAATTGTTCGTATGGTTTGTGTAGTGTATTAAGAGATGGCTTACTTTGCATGATTCTAAGGACCATTTCCCCTTGTGATTGTTGGTCTTACTTGATTCTATGGCTTTGACTGACTTGGTTGACCTTGACACACTTTGACATGGCCTTTGGAGGATGGTTTCATGCTTGTGCCCAGGACATCATACACCTTTTAGAAGATTTTGCACACCTGAGATAGAGCATTGGGTCCTTTGATGATTTGACATGACTTGAGGCACCTTTTCACACCTCTCGGACCTTGAACGCTGAGCAGATGGGCTTGGATATTGTAGATATGGCTTGACAGTCACTCAGAGGGCAGGAAGCCTAGCACCTTAGGCAGGACACCCCAAAGCATATTAGGGTGTGGTTTGTTTATGTTGCACTTGGAGATGATGACACCTCTTGGGAGAGGTCTTGGAGCCTTCTTCATCTATGATGTCATGCACTAGCCCTTGAATGATCCACACATGGAGATGACATCATGTTTTGGATGAGGTTTGAGCCACCATAGCATGGGGTATGCTTCTTGATGTTGACTTGGCACTTGATGGTGATGAGACATGACCCTTGGGTGATGCTTGCACCTTCCATGGAGAGATGAGGCCTTTGGAGGCACCTTTTCACCCTTTGGAGGATGACATCATAGCCCTTTGAGGCTCCTACACCACACATGCCACCTTTTGAGGGGACTTAATGTTGTATTTTCATTATATCCTGGTATTAGAGGTTACTGGAGGGGTTGACTTAGACCTATCTCACTTATATCATGGATTGTTTATGTTTTTAGGGCTAATTGTGGACATATACGCTAGGGTTGCCTCATATAAAGAGGCTAGTGCTTCATTTGTTCAAATCATAACTCATCACTTGTGAGATATCACTTCTATTGCTCTCTTCTTTTCTTTTTCGTTCTAGAGTACTTGTGTGCACTTTTGGAGGGATGATCTTGTGGATGCTTTCTCTTATATTTTGGTGGATGATCTTTGAGCTAGGGTTTCTTCATTCATAATGACTTGTATGAGTAAGTCTTCTTTGTGAAGATTAAGTGATTGTTCATGGTATATTATGGTGAAAGCTATGTTAAATTGTTAGTTGTTGCATGTTACCTTGTGTGTTATGTTCTTGTTTGAAACCCTAGGAGGGATTAAAAGTATTTGTCCCCCTCCCTTTTTCATTCATCTTAAATTTTTTGAAACATTTAAAGACTTAGTCTACGGATTAAAAGTCTTTATTCCCCTAGGGTTAGTCTTTAGCTAGTTTAAGACCTAGGGTTTATGAGTCTATAGACCACCTTAGGGTTTGATCTAGTTCACTTGGATCTTGAATTAGACATCCTAGAAGAAGGAAAACGACACCTAGGGTTTATGAGTCTATAGACCTTAGGGTTTGTTCTTGCAAGATTTGATCCTAGGCCTATGAGTCTATAACCCTAGGGTTTCAAATCTTCACTCTTCTTGGCTGTTGATGCTAGAGGTAGCTGGGGAGTTTTTTGTGCTGTATCCCTAAGTGGTGAAATCTTTAGGGGAGGGGGTGTGCTTGGTTTTGTTAAATTATGAGCTTGATTTCTTATGCGGATTAATTCTTTTATTTTCCTCAACACTTTGATTCCAGCTTAATACACTTCAACAATACCAAATCATAACCGAATAGCAATAACTATGTAGATAAGTAAGCATGCACATCAACAACACATATACCCTGGGGAAACCTTGTACAGGGAGAAAAACCCCAGCAAACGATATTCCTTTATTGCATTAATAATGTAAGATCACTTACAAATATCCACCATGAATGTTCTTCTCTTAAAGAGCTTGCCAAGATGACTATGACCTGACAAAGACCTAAGAGACCTTGCTGAAATACACCTCTGATATGCTGCCTCTATTGTTGATATACAACACTGATATGCTGCTGATATATGCCTCTGATATGCAACCTCTATTGCTGATATACAACACTGATATGCTGCTTTGGTATGCTACCTCTTTATCACTGATATGCTCCTCTATTGCTTCTCCCTTAACCTGCATATCAAAACTGTGTTGAAGAGAGGGGTCGACCTCTGCTTATATAGGCTGAAGAGGAGAAGAGGAGAGACTCGAAATAATAACCTGTTTGCATGCTTTAATCATAACTGAGCTTCATACTTTAGTTCAAACTTAGAACTAGACTTGAGACTGGTATACTTTAGTTCGAAAATAGAACTAGACTTAAGACTTTAGTTACAACTCAACATTACACTTTAGTTCGAAAATAGAACTAGACTTGAGACTGGTATGCTTTAGTTTGAAAATAGAGCTAGACTTGAGACTTCAGTTACAACTCAACATTACACTTTAGTTCGAAAATACAACTAGACTTGAGACTTCAGTTACAACTCAACATTACACTTTAGTTCGAAAATAGAACTAGACTTAAGACTTTAGTTACAACTCAACATTACACTTTAGTTCGAAAATAGAACTAGACTTGATACTTCAGTTGCAACTCAACATTACATTTTAGTTCGAAAATAGAACTAGACTTTAAGACTTCAGTTACAACTCGACTCTTTACAAGGCAATTCAAAATTCTCTTCATGGTGGATAATGTTACACGTGCCAATGCACTAGATCAATACATTTATATGATTTGCAATCTTAGGAATATTGTTTGTTTCTAGCTCATAGGAATTTTATATTCAACCTAACTTTTGCTAGATGCCTTGACTTTTTCTCACGGCTCACAAGGTTTGACTAGGCTCATAGAGGTTGTACGTTCCCCTTGAGTTTTGCACTAGTCTATCTATGCTCACAGAGGTTGTACGTTCCCCCTGACTTTTGCACTAGATTGTCTCTGCTCACAGAGGTTGTAAGTTCCCCCTGACTTTTGCACTAGATTGTCTCTGCTCACAGAGGTTGTAAGTTCCCCCTGACTTTTGCATTAGACTCACATAGCATCTCGTTTGTCCTGACTATCTATGCTCACAGAGGTTGTATGTTCCCCCCTGACTTTTGCATCAGACTCACATAGCATCTCGATCGTCCTGACTTTTGCATTAGACTCACATAGCATCTCGATCATCCTGACTTTTGGTTTGACTCATAGAGGTTGTACGTTCCCCCCGGCTTTTGTCAATACCTCACAAGATTGGTAGATTCTCCAAATCTCCCTGACTAGCTTTAGGGTGGCCCATATGGCTTCTCATTGGAGAATGACTGTCGATGCTGCCAAATTTAACAGGTTCTGGGGTTGAATGCAAAAATTTGGATGCTCTGAATGCTTTGCAGGTGGGATGTTTTGTTGGACCTTCCAAGCAGGTGGTGTGCTTGTTGCCTTCCTTCCACTCTCTTGTATTGGCGCATTAATTGGAGTGGGTGGATCTAGAAGGCTTGATTTTTGTGATGTGGTTGGTTGTGCTATCTCTCGATGGTGCTTGTTGATTAGATGGTGGTCCTCCATTGCTCTGTCCCACCATGTGGGTATGCTATGAGGTTTTCTAGGGTGTCTGGGTTTTGGACTCTTGACATAGTGGGTGACAACGTGTCCTATTTCAAAATAGGCCCTATGGCCTAAGGCAACCTACTCCTAGTCAAGAGGTAGTGTCCAAGTGTAATCTTTAGCAACCAACTTGATTTTTGTTGGAAAGCCTTTATTGAAATCCATATCTATGCAAATGCAAGCATAGGTAGTTAACTATACCCCTGAATTGCGCTTAAACACTCTTGAAGTGGAATTTTCCTAAGGTGTTTCTAATCCTTTACAGCAAATGGAAACCTGGAAAATGCAAGGGGAGATTAGGCATCCTTAACTAGACTAGAGCGACATAAAGGGTGTTCGAAGTTGGTGTGTTCAAAGTTGGCTCAATTGTTGGAGTCCATGACTTCATGCATAGCCCTATGTTTCCCCAAATCGAGGTGCCATAGTTGAGGATTTGGTCCCTATCTTTTGTGAGGTCAAATTCTACTATGAAGAAGCCTTTGTGCATGGGTAGATGTAGGCCTCATCCTTTGTTTATGACTTCAAAGTTGTTGTAAACTTTTTTTTTGGGGGGGGGTTGCTTCTAGCCATTGGGAGAAGAGACTAGAAGCTTTCCCTTTTTAGAGGGTGACAAGGTGAAAGGAGGGGCCATACTGGGTGACATTGTGGAGGACATGGATTGCTTCATGGATGAGACTATTGATGAGGGATTTGTTGTAGATGATGCCCGCGGGGGAGGACCAAAGATCTGTGGGGTTGGGGAGGCAGATAGCAACATTGAGTGGGAGCTTGGAGGAGGCCTAGAATTCAAGAGGGGAAGAAGACTCTAAAAGGATGTTGAAGGGAACAACATAAGGCAATGATGATGCAACTAGGGTAAAATCCTATCCAAATTGAAGGACATAGGAGTGAGCTTTGATCCACTTATGTATGCATGAGTCACGAGATCATTTAATATAATCTCTCTAGGTGCAACCACATGTTGGACCACTACCTCATGGCGACCCTACAGCTCCAGGAACAACTCTCACGAGAATTGAACTTTGCCCACCAGTGAAAAACTCCTCACTCCTCATCAATGGATCCAACTACTTTGGGCTTATTTGATATTGTTACTTGCTAGGGTTACTGGGAGATATTCTCTTAATTCTTTGGGGTTATGCAATTCATCATGATTATTATACTTTGGAGTGTTGCTTCTCATCTATATTTGGTGTATCTAGTATTTCTATGGTTATTTTAGCATCTGGGAATGTTACACTTTATACTTTTATCTGTGGCCCATAAGAAGGGTTTAATGATTTTAATTATCTTTATATGTTACCTTGTTTGGGACTTAGTAGATATAGGTGGCAACTAGCATCTCAAAGGCAATGTGAAAACGAATAGGAAGATTCAAATACCTTTCCATCTAACTAGACAAAGTTTATACATACTTGCAAGTTGCTAGGTCATAGTCCCATCTTTGAGTGGAAATCTTGAAACAAAATAAGATGCCCAACAATTGAAAAATCTCTTTACAATGAGATGCAAAACATGTATGTTGTTAGTCTTATGTGGGCTATCAACAAGGCTTTGTAGAGGGAGTAGAGAAGTTTGTCTAGTTGGCTCTTAAAGTCCAAGGAATTGTAGAAGATTCAGATGCACCTTTAGTATTTTTAATATTAGGTTATTCAAGTCCACTCATCAACAAAGTACTCACCACCATTTGCTTTAGTGCTTGGAAGATAAATGTTTCGATGTTGCTAATGTTGACTTTATGATTAGGATAGTCAAGTGCATCACCTAAAAGAACATACAAGGTTAACACTAAAAGGAAACTTTGCCTAATGGATTTGCGTAAATCAAAAGTGATAAGCTTAGGTGCATTAATAGTGATGCAAGTAAAAGTATTTGTAGTATATTTAATATTAGGTTATTGAAGTTCACTCATCAACATAGGTTATTGAAGTTCTCTGGTTTCCTTGGGGGAGAGGTCTTGTTTTACTCTATTTGTCAGCAACACTCCTTGAGGGGTTCACTACTTTTGAACTTAAGATTTATCACAATTTGAATTATTGTTTCCAATCATTGTTGTAGAAGTGCAGGTCATAGTCACAGGGGGCCCAATTTCAAGCCTGGTATTGTATAGTTTTGGTTATGAAATCAATTATAGAGAATTACAGGAGATTAGGAGGGCATTGAGAAACCACGAGGGAGCCATTCAGGGCAACAAATGTGCTATTGTGGCAGCTACAGGAAGAATCCAGGAATATGACAATTTTGTAATCTTTCAAATTTCTTTAGTAATGGGAACCTTGGTTCAATTCAAGCGCCAAATCTCTGTTTTGGAAGTGAATTGCACTATGCTCTGTACCGTGGACATAAATCTGTCCAAAGTGTATCAATTAGGTGCAATCCATCAATTCAAACTGTGGGGCTCAAGGAGTATGGAACTGCTCACCAACTTCCGGAGAGTGCAGAAATTGTCAAAGTGGACTCAGACTTGGCCACTGCAGCTCAGGATGAGGCAGTCGACTGCCATGCTTTTTGTTAGGCTTGTATGTTTTTTAAAGTAGCTAGTTTTCTAGGTCAATATTGTAGAATATATACCAGAAAGATTTACTGGAAGCAGTGGTTTTTGGCCTTTTATGGCTGTAGATATAGGATAGCAGATAGTTCTCTTTTTAGATTTTGTTTAAGACTCCTTAAAGCAGAGCTTTATTGTACTATTACTGTGAGTCTAGCTACAACGTTTTGCTTAATATAAATATCCTCTAGTTATGGTTAAAAAAAGTCGTGAGCATTACCTGAAAGAACATAAATGGATTTGCATAAATCAGAAGTAATTAGCTTAGGTTCATTAATAGTGATGCAAGTAAAAGTATTTGTGGTAAGTTTTGACCATCTCAAAATAAGGGCCAAAATATGAGCTATTCAAAATTGATCACATGTAGTCTTACTCTACATCATAGATTTTCACCCTATCAATTTTTAGGAAGAGGTTACCTTGCTTGGTATTTTTGGTGCATCTCATGCCTCATATATTGCTAAAGGACCATCCAAGATGCACATGTCTTTGATAAACCATGCTTTCTTAGGTTATATAATGTTAAGGAATATGCTTTTAACTTTTTTGCCTATGGTCCTAGGTGAGACATGAAGCAAAGTCGTGGATCCCTGATTTGTGATACAAGAATAGTGTTACCACTTGTTCCAACAAAATATAGCACCCCCAAATGATGTAAAGTCCCAAGCATCAAGGGGATAATCTTGTGCAACTCAAGAAGGCTACTCACTGTCACTTTAGTAGCTCTTCCTTGTTGATGTTTGTAGCATCGGACAAGTACATCCACATTGGTTTTGTGTCTAACATGTGGAAGTTGTCCTTAATACCTCTCAAGACTTATGAAATTCACTTTAATAAAGTGATTATTAAAGTGAATGCCTTTTTATAATTAATGTGAGTTTAATTTAATTAAATGCCTAATTTTTTGGCATTAGTGAATTAAATTAAATCATAGCCATTGATCTCAAATGTTGTTGAGATCTAATCTCAGCCATTGATCACTTTGGAGATTTAGGGTAAACTCAACATTATAAAAGGCAACTAAGGTGAGAGGAGGAGACACACAGAGTGAGATAGTGAGATCTAATTGTAGTGGGTGGAGAAGGACTTTCGTCCAAGTGTGCAAGGGCAGGGTCCAAGGAAGGGAGCAAGGGGCAACAAAGGAGTAGTGGCCAACAAGATCGAAGGACAGATCTTGAGGTGTGATAGGCTATTCTTGTCGTTTTGCATTTTTCCTCAGGTGGGCCATTATCCCAGGACATGAGCCCATATTTTATCTTAATAAAATCATCACACTATTGGTTTTCCCTTGGGGGTTTTTCCACGGGTATTTACCCAAAAAATACGCCTGCAAATGTGTTTGGTTTCCTATTTTGCTTCCGCTGATTTATTTCTGTAAATCGTTAAAACTCAGCCGTGTTTTTTATTTAGTAAATCTACGTAATAAGTTTATTACAACAAGGTATTTGCTAGGAAATAAATTGTCAGGTGCTACATTCTAAAAATTAACATGGTATCAAAGTCGAGACTCTGAAAAGGAAAACAGGTTACACAGATCGTAATTTTGTAGCAGCGAAATTTTGTGTTTTTTTGCAGGTTGCAAGAAGGATTTAAAAAAAAGGAGCAACAACTATAGAGGCCATACAGACTACAGAGTCATCGTACAACCGCGTGGAGTTGTTGGGAGATAGGTCGCAGGGGCTGGGGGACAGGTGCTAAGGATTAGGTTGCAAAGGAGAAAGGGGGTGGGTCGCAAGGCTACAACCATAGTTGCAGCTAGTCACCAGCCGTAGGCCGCAGGGTAGTCACCGAATTGTCGGCCGTAGGGCTGTAGACAACCGTCGAAAAAAGATCTGAGGCAGAGGGCAGTCATAGGAGACTCGAGTAGACCACAGAGGGCACGGGCAAGAGGTCTGGTCAGTGGGAAGTAGAAATACGGGTAGCCAATAGATGAGATCAAATTAGTTTGGTGCTTGAAGGACTAAGCACAAAACTTTTGAGTTTACCGAGCCCGAAGGACAAGGCATATTTTTCAGTAGTTTGTATTTCCAGTTAAAATTTTGATTTGGAGATGGCCATAGCAGGTTTGAGGTTTGAGGACAGGCTGGATGGTGCATCGAACTTTGTACCTTGGAAGGCGAGGGTCACATTGCTTCTTATGGAGAATGGGTTGTGGGATTTTGCTAACACAATCGTGACCCCATCAACGAATCCAAAGAACTTGGCCACCCATGAGCTGAAGGATGTGAAGTCCAGGCGGATCATCTTAGATGCGATGAAGGAGGATCATCAAAGATATGATGAGGATCATCTTTGGATGTCAAGGTATGATGATCCCCAAAACCACTTTCAAGCTAAAATTTTCTCCACATCGGTTTTTGACCAAAACTCGAAGGCAAGCCAATCTCTTATCAGAATGTGGTATTTTTGTAAGTATCCCAAGAACCCTAACCAATTTTGCTCCAACCACCACTTCATTCAACCTTCTAGTACTTGTTTGCCCATGAAATGGCATTTACTCTTTATGTTTGTGATATCTTCTAATCCCTCATCTTCAACCACTATCATATTGACCTTCTCCTTACGCATTCTAATGCATTTCCATCTTCATGTGTTCTTCTCTCCAGACAAATTCTGAACTAATTCTTTAGCTTTGGGCTTTCGTAAATCCTCTCTAGCCAGTTCCTCTCACAACAGATCTCTGAATCCTAACTTTATTTTTTCCTTTGGATCCTTCAACTTGCAAACTTCTCTTTCTTCCTCTTGGAAAAAATGAGACTTGTTGATCGCGCCTTGATGATGAGATGGATCTATCGACATGTCCCTTCATGTTAGGTTTCAATAAAGGCTAAAATTCATTGGCCTCGAGAGATTCTTGTATTGGCATCCTATCTATCTTAACATTATTTAAGATTGATACCATGACATCGATTGGGTTATCAACCTTAGTCTTAGGCTTCCCCTTAGCAAGATTTAATAAATCAGCTATAACGTAGTCATCATAGAAAGCCTTTGACCCTTTCCATACTTCTACCAGCTTGTCCCTGGTCTTGAAAATAGATCTTTGGAATGCTTTCTCTCCCTCTTTAGAGTAATCTACTAGGTCTTCTTCCATATTGACTTCAAAGCCATCATCCATAAATTCAAACTACCTACCAAGGTTGAATGTTTGTGATATCTTCTAATCCCTCATCTTCAACAACTACCATATTGACCTTCTCCTTATGCGTTCTCATGCATTTCCATCTTCATGTGTTCCTCTCTCTAGACAAATTTTGAACTAATTCTTTAGCTTTGGGCTTTTGTAAATCCTCTCTACCCAGTTCCTCCCACAACAGAGCTCTAAATCCTAACCCTATTTTTTCCTTTTGATCCTTCAACTTGCAAACTTCTCTTTCTTCCTCCCTTGGCAGAAATGAGACTTGTTGATCGTGCCTTTATGATGAGATGGATCTATCGATATGTCCCTTCATGTTAGGTTTCCATAAAGGCTAAAATTCATTGGCCTTAGGAGATTCTTGTACTGGCGTCCTATCTATCTTGACATTATTTAAGATTGATACCATGACTTTGATTGGGTTATCAATCTTAGTGTTGGGCTTCCCCTTAGCAAGGTCTAATGAATCATCTATAGCGTAGTGATCATAAAAAGCCTTTGACCCTTTCCTGACCTCTACCAACTCGTCCCTAGTCTTGAAAATAGATCTTTGGAATGCTTTCTCTCCCTCTTCGGAGTAATCTACTAGGTCTTCTTCCATATTGACCTCAGAGTCACCATCCATAAATTCAAACTACCTACCAAGGTTGAAGATATATATATATATATATATATGTGTGTGTGTGTGTGTGTGTGTGTGTGTGTATTATAATATTTTTTTAAATGGGAACTCGTCTTTAAGCTCGACCCACCCTCACACACCTAAGTGAAGAGTAGGGTTTGTTGGTACTTTGCTAATACCATACAATAATATGCTTGAATGCTACATCAACAAGTTTAAATATAATCAACACCACATTTGGCAAACCCCACGAAGGGGAGGAGCATGTTTGCCAAGATTTGAAACTAGGTCATTATCACAACAACCACTCCAAATTGCTACTAGCTCATTATTTCCTGATGGACTCAAACATCTTATATTATGTAATAATAATAACAATTATGATATATATATATATCCTTGAGGGTTTGTTCAAGTGGTTTGACTTGCCATGCTAAATTTGTATTGGCCAAAGAAGTCACAAGGTTGAATCCACCTGGGTTCCTCAAGGTTAAGTGTACATGTTGTGAGGAAGTGCGTGGAGGATTTCCTTGAGGATGTTTTCCATGGAAAAACAATTATATAATATATATTATAGTTATTACAAATCATGATTATAATATATAATCTCTAATATATGATATATATTTTAATATATAGATGTATTATTATATTATACTTTTTCCACCAATTGAGCTAGCCCACTGGGCTTAATAATCTATGTTATGTATTATAATACTATAATTTTTTGTTTCCTAAAATTTCTAATTATTTTAAATGTGATGCATTCCCGCTCCTAGTTGCATTCTTCGTTTCAAAAGTGGTATTCCCATCTTCTTGGTTAAGAATTTCCTGTGCTCAGAAGGTCCATTTGATTTTACTTGGCCACATGCACTTCAACATCACACAAATCATATTGCAAAATCTTCATTTAAAAGTTATAAGAGAGATTTTGGGTTGACATTTCTTTTCCAATCATGCCTTCATTCTCCTCAAGGTCTTCCATAGTGATGTGAAAAACCTTCATTGAGCAGAGGGTTTTGATCCCTTTCATTTAGACTTGCCCTAACTTCCTCAGTGAACTTTAGAAGCATACCACCAAATTCTCCCTTGCTCACATATTTGTTATGACGATTTTGAGCATCACTGTCTCTGTGATGCCCCTTTCTTTGGATTCTTGCTTGACAGCTTGCCCGAATCACAAATGAGTGCTTTGATACCAACATGCAGTGTACTTGTGTACAAAATGGCACTTCTTGTGCAATCTATAAAACTAATTGAAAATAACAGAAGGAAATATGATACAAGTAAATCTCAAATGAAAGGACCAAAGAATAACAAAAAATACTGGGGCACATGCAGACCCAAGTGGATTGCACCTGTTTGGAGGAAGAACTTTCAAATGAGAACTTTGTTACTTAGATTGTTGAAGTAAAATGTCACAAAAAGGGAGAAACCCCTATATATACAAAAAGAGAAAGAAACCCTAACTTGAAGCCCAAGTTACTGATAGGGATAACTAGGCCCTTACTACATGAAAGTGGCTTTCTACATTGTTAAAATATAATATCCAGGACTAGAACATTATTAGAAAATAATGAGCTGATAGATAAAACAGCTTATATAGACATCAGTTTACTTGCATAGTAAAGATGTGTTTAGGTTCACAACAAGCTGTTATAGGGATCTGCCTCATTCGTGTTCATAAGACTGGTTCCCTTTTTTAGTAAGGCTTAATTGCCAATCGTAAACACTATACAAATAGGTAGATAGACATTGAAAATGCATCTTCTATTACATTACTGCACAGAAAAATACAGCAAGGCATACATATTACAAATCAAGGAACCAGGCTGGGATTATGCAGACTGCCCCTCCCAACATAGGCAAGCAGTGCCAGAGTATCTGTCCTATCCCCAATCTCCAGAGAATCTACATGTCCCGCGGAAAATTCCAATCCTGTGGAAAGCTGAACTTGCAATCCTGCTTTCCGTCCCCTTGGCATCCCCTTTTTGGAAAAACAAGATTCTCATCAATCTTATGTTGCTCCATATTCCTTTGTCATATTGTCTGATTGCTCACATTAAGTTCTACATTAGGGAGGAGAGTGCCTCCAATATTCCCTTGCAATCAAGAAGCTTCTAGGAGATATCCTGATGCATCCAAAGCAAAAATATACAAATAGGGGCCCAAGTAGGAGACACCCTTGCTTGATAGAACTTTGGAGCAGAATCACCTCTGACATGTTCTTATTAGCACGAACTGTTGTTGAGAAGCTTCTCCATCTTTGCTGCAATTTGTTGATGTTATCTTTGCTCCCACATTATGGAATATAGTCTCCTTTCTGCTGCTCTGTATTTTTGTTGTCTGGAAAACGTTTTTAACATTTTCATGAATATTTTTGTGCTTTCATATAGTTTTCCTTTTTAACCTAATCAGCTAGCCATTTTTTGCATGTTTTGCTTTATTGAAAACATGTATAATTCATCAAGAGTAGTGCTTGGAAAATTGTTGTAACATTTTAGACATGTACGGTTTGCATGCTTATAGGTTTCTTTGCTTCAATGCTCTTTTTTGCTTATTGTTCTTGGTATGGTCTAATGTTTATCATTTCATGTGTATAACTTGGGTTTCTATCTTATGCAGGGTCCCCTGTCATCTACATTTCCCATTGAGAACAGAGATCCTCCTGTTACCCTAAGGGCTTTGAAGAATCACCTTGACAGGACAAAGAATTTTTCCTATGTGAAACGCATATCTGATTTTCACTTATTGCTTCTTCTGGCAAAATATCTTGATGTTAACGCAGATGTTCCTCAGTTAGCAGCATGTGTGCAAGCACAAGTCTCTATACCAGAGGGATATCAGATGATTATAGATTCATTAGCAAGCAGTTAAACAAGGAGATTGAAGCTTGTGTAGTTAAACAAGTGGTTACATTTTAATCTTAATATTCTGTTATATCAGAACATTTTACTGAATCTGTAGTGTTCAAGTTATGATGTTCATATTGTAATTTCGTTTCAGTTTGCTTTCATTATAAAATATTAACTATTTATTGGATGATCGTCTCAGCAGTTCTGAATGATGAATTTGTTGCAGGCAACATAGTTCTAGATGAGTAAGAATTATATTATGTGTTATGTGCATCTAAGAAGCATGGGTAGAGAAATATTGAGTAGAAGTGAAATGCAATGTTGTGGAATAGTTTGTTTAGAAGGCTTCACAAACACGTGATCTTCATAATTCCCCGTGTATGTTATCTGTGACAAAATGCAATGCTCTGAACAGATGGTCAAGAATAATCATTGTACGTACTGTCACGACCCCATGGGATGCCTGTTCGGATCTTGCGATCGTTCACCTCCTGAGGGCATACGACACCGCGACGGTTCTTACTTGGTTGCTTGACAACACCAAGAATACTTCGTCCAGACTACGCCTCTTCACCTAGAGCATACCCATACTCCGTTCTAGGCTACAGGAGAGTCACACTCCAACTCTGTGCAACTTACTTATATACTTAGACATAGACAATGTTGTTAACAACTTAACACTTAGTCATTTAAGCATACTTCCAAGAATGTGTGAAACCAAGAGAACACTTGCGAAACAAACAAGAGACACACAAAAATAGTGCGGGCAGCACAAGATGTGCCTATCACCCGACTAAGTCTTATTATTGTAAAACAATTACAATATGAGCACTACTGGCTCGGTTTACAACTTGGGCAGAGTCACATTACTCACCTTACCTCACCAAGACAATCATACACAGATTCATCACACCAAGACTCTCCGTCGTAACCATCTTCGCAACCTCCTGCGGTGCGCCCTAGACATGCACCCTACCGCAGACTTGTCGTCCCTTCCCTGTTGCAGACTTCACCAAGTTAACACAGACTTTGGTTCTTCCTCACAACATGCCTCACACAGACCTACATCCAGACTGCCCCAAACTCTCCTTGTGCATCCCACCCTTGGCTACTTGTCTTCCATCTTCACAACTCTGCCCTAGTTCTGCCATGCCTCAAAACTTTCCCCGTGACTTGCTCTCTATGCCTTCTTGCTCCAATCTTCCCTCCTTGGTTGTGTGCCCTTGTGCTCTTATATGGACTCCAAAGGTCACCATCACGAATCGTCGCGTCCCTTCACGAACCATCACGCCCAAATGAACCTGTGCGCTCATCAGTCGTCATGTCTCTTAGATCGGCACGCCCCATCCTTGGATGTGCACCCCTTGACTTGTGAGTTTCCTTTTTCCGATCGACGTGACTCTTCGTGAGTGGGGGTCATCCAACCTCTCCAACGTGCCCATGTTGTCAAAGGTAGGCAGGGCCACTCCTTGGGCACGCGGCCAAGTCGCCCTATCCTTGCACAAACGCAATCCAAGTCTCCATCAACTGTTGCAAGGAAAGTAAGGTGTGTGCCCCCTTGGTGCCTCACATCATCATCGTGTGCCCAAGGTGCTTTTGCTCACACCCATATTTCTTTGTCCGGCCAACCGATCGGATGCCCCTTGTGTTCTCTTGCCTGACTCATCCTTGAGTCTGCCCAGGGAGTGTGCGCACTCAGTGGGTGTCATGGGAGACCTTACACGTACTACATTGTACTGCAGCCGGTAATAATTTTTCTACAATATATATGACTCATAGGTTCAACTGTAGTTATCTAGGATATGGTATTTGTGGTATGGTAAGCTGGGACTGACCCAACAATGATAAAAGTCTGCTTTTATTTCATGAAATATTGTCTTTTATTTTGTGGAGACATTCCATCTCGTCTCTACGTTGTATTTTACTGCCTCTGTTTTTGCCATTTTGGTAGTACCTTCATATATTGATTGACCGTGTTTGCTTATTGTTTCTCCTGTTAATGAAAATTCCTTTCTCTCCTGATGTCACTAGTGGGTGATGTGCAATCCATTTCAGATTATTTTAAGAGAGATATTTGCTGTCTGTTTGATTATGTACACCTGTTCATTTGAAGCCTAAACTTTTAGATTGAATTAGATTGAAATTTTAGAATTGACTTTAAAAAGAGAATCGGTTTCATACTGTTCCTGACATCCAGGTACTTATATATTTTCATTATTTAAGGTTTGTCTGGATCTAGACTTCTGTTTTTGTGTTTTGGGTTTCTTGTCCTGTAGTTCCCATGCATGGTGACTAAAAGGTTTGAGGGTTGTTTGTAGTTAGCTTGTCTGGTTTTATGGTCAACCAGTTAGTTGTGAAGTAGAGGTTTCATTTACTTCGTCGCTATAAAATAAATTATTTTTCTCCAGATCATTAGTGGATGCCATAGGTTATTATTATGCACCCTGTAGCAGAGCATTCAATGTTCTATATGTTGGGATATATACCTTCCTATCTAAAACACCTTTAGATCAGATTGTATATATCTCAACATATAGAGCATTAAATGCTATATTGTTTGCAAATGCTGTACATAGATAATCTATGGTTGCCCTGTGTAAAACTGTGGACACATGGAGGTAAGCCAGTGTTTCTTTGCCCCAAATGAATTTCACTAAGAATATTCTGTTTATAGTATTCATTATCTCAATTTTTTAGTATGTGCTGATCATGATTTTATTTTCATTTTTTCACACTTATTAATATTTTATAACATTCGCAATGATTTTATCTAGCATTATCGTTTTTGTCCAACGGAATGTTACCATCTTGTTTTAAATTTCACACTTTTGGATGCAATAGTTTTGCATTAGATTGAGGTCTAATGCTGCTAGTGAATATTTAGTTTAGTTGCATTTCTTGTGTGGCTTCAGAGCCTTCATCTGTTAGCATAGGGTCTATTCAGTGAGTAATTTTAGTATTGTTGTGCTTATGGAGGACATGAATTGGAGTTTGTCCATGCTTTTCTATATTGTTGTTCTAATTGTACTTAGTATGTGCAGATTTCTGAATTAGACATCTTACCTACATAATCCCTGATTTTATTAACAATTAGGAGTAAAAGTTGATCTTACTGGTCACATTGTAAATAATTGTAAATATTCGTATATAGTCAGCAAATAAATCTAGGTATATTAGAATTTGAAATGAGAGATGGAATATAAAATGCCATGCCCAATGAAAGACCAAAGTTCAGCGAGTGCTGTAAATAGGCAGCAAATGTATCTACAAAGCTAATCTTCCTTTTTCAATAAAATATCCATTATCTTTAGCCACTTCTTTTCGTCTCCTTTGTTTCCTAGCATGGTTATGCAGTCCTTTTTTAATTATGGTATAAGAGCTGGCATACAAGAGAGTGCACAGTCCCTAAACCTTCAATGAGGGTTTGAAGAGAGGTTTCAAATATATATCGGTTGCAGACAATGTTCTTGAGAAAGGTGCTAGTGAAGGCATTCCTGTCGTGGTGTCCATTTGTGAAGGTGTTTGAAAAGGCAGAGGGGTCTAGGAAATTGAAGTATGTAGCTCCAGGCGTTTTATGTAGTTGCAGAAGATAATGTAGCTTTTCATTCGAAAAGGAGACGAGCTTTGTAGATGCATCTATTGGTTATTTATAAATCTAACTATCCTTTGGCCTTTCATAGACCATGCCATTTCATATTATAATATGTTCACATTTATTTACTCACTACACATATTTACAATATGACCATTAAGTCTCTAACCATTACTCCTAATTTCCAACACTGCACTTAATGTTCATTGTTCACATTCACTGATCAAATATACCCACTCAGATACCTATAAATAAAGCATGCCGAAGAGATTGTGAGGAGTTTAAGGAAGCTTTTGTGCCATGTGCCATGTGCATGTTGCATGCGCCCTGTACTTGCCTTCATACATGCACTGGTACTATGCACTGTGCACACTATGCCCAGTTCTTGCAATTGTATGTAGCCAACTAGCATCATACTCCACCTTACATGTGCTCAACAATTATCTAGTGTCCGTGAAACCATCAGTGTCCTTCACGTTAGGGTAGATGCCTCAATTTTCCAATAAGATAAGAGCACCTTAATCATCCATAACATTGACTTGATTTTTTGTGAGATGTACATCTTCCACTACTTGCAGTCCCTCTTGCAATGCACTGGCTCCTCGCAATAATAACATATTTTCTTCTTGTTGTTAGAGCCACCTTTACCTCCACCTTTGTGTTTAACAATGGTACATGTTCCTCCTGCCTTGATCCCCACAACTACAAATTTCATTGTCATATTTATGGTTGAGATGAATCTTTGGTAAACTTTGGTCAACTTTTTGAACTATTGTAATTGGCTCTCCATCCTTCATAGTTAACCATTACACCAACTGCTATTAGTAGATCTACCAACCTTACAATTTAGTCAAGTGACTAATCATGCCAATGTTTCTTATTATGCATAACCCATGAAAGAAATCTACCTCATTGTCACGTAGGAACAATGCATGTTCACTTTTGGTAAAGTATGAAAGACTCCATTAAAAGAAAAGAAAAATGCTTACCTAGAGATAATCCTTCGAATAAATGCCATATGCCCAAAGAAATACCTTGATATCTTTTATAGAGAGTAGGACCCATCTTTAATACATCTTAGCGTCAAAATCCTAATCAAAACACTTATTGGATGAGAGCTAAGAGCTAAAACAAACAGCTTTTTCAAAGAATTTTCTATATGACATCTCATACATAGATAAAAAGTAGAATAAAGATATTAATCAACTAAAACATCACCTCTGCATCTCACCTTTGATCAATAGATGATTGCTTCATGAAACTGGGAATCCGAGGTTGAGAACTTGACAATAAGAGATACATTTTCCATTTGATTTTCTAACCATCTCAGCGAGAATCGAGGCTTATTCCTTTGGAATTGCCTCCTACACTGAAATCTTCCTTTGCCACACAAGGATTCTTTGGAGGATCCACCTTCCTCTAATTTTGGATTTTGACCATTGCCTTTGTTTTTGAAGAAACAACTTGTTTACTTTTATCTAGGGGTCTTTGATTCTATATGGGCCTTCTCCTTTGCCTCTTTACTTTAGAAAATCATCATGCTCCTCTTGTGGAATGTTTATCTTTGGTTTTAGATGAAGCATAAGTGATTGAGTTTTCCTAGGACAATTGTCTACTAAAAGTCCATTTCATTACATGAGTTACACGTAAAGTTGTGTTCTCATAATCCAAAATTTATTTCCACAATCTAAGATTATTCTATTTGGTAATCTGTTTCTTACAACTACCTCTATGCATGTTTTGTTCCAAGTGAAGAATTTCCTACTTCTATCAATTAGAATAAATTGGGGCAAAGAATTTCTAACTAGCATTATTACCTCCTCTTGCCATAATGGAAAGGGGAGATTTGGAAGTCTTACCAAAATGAGGGTTGAAGATAAGATCATGGTAATTGGGTTAAATTCAAGAAACCATGGTTGTAGGAAAAACAAACTTTATCTCAAAATCATGGTCCTCCAAAGCGTGTATTTTCAGGGCTTTCTAAAATAAATTATACGAAATCATTTCGTGTATAAATTATACGAAATCATTTCATGTATAAACTGACAATAAAATTCTTAGTCCAATATTTACTAGTCCATTTTAAAAGTGTTATATTTGGCCAAAGCCTGTTAAATGGACAAATCAATGCATTCTCTATATTGGATTTGATGTCTACATAGATAATTTTCCACAAAGGCTAGCAAAATTGGAAAGTGTCTTATATTTCTAGAGTAAACTCCCTGCATTCAAACCCCAACTTGCTTGAAAACGCGGGATGTTTTTTTTCCTAATTGCATCTAAGAATGTTCTTAGCTTTGATTGAGAGGGGTGTAATATTGTTAAAACAACCACATTTGGAGATGGCATTGCATGAGAGATGTCAATTGATGGAGCTATTGGGAATTTAATCAACCCTAATGGTGTCATTGCAATGACAAGCCGAGGGGGAGGTGATGCAAAATCAATACCCATAGCTTTTGCTTGGATCTTCCGTAAGGACAAAAATGTTGGTTGAGCATACAAACAATTCTTTGCTACAACTGTGCATTGTTTTTGAGTGATTACCATTTCGATCCTTTAACTCCAATTAAAAAATATTTTGGCCATCCTTAAGTAGAACATGGGGGTGGGCTTGGATCTGTAAGATGTCCACATGGTTCATGATTTGTTGATGCCATAAGTTCAATGCCCAACTTCGAGTGGCCCTCATGGTTACCTCAATATGTTGGGTAAAGGCATATGAGAATGGAGCATGATCAATGGTATTTGCCTTTAGGAGAATGTGTCTAGGTTTGGGTTTCAATTTGGAATACGTATACACCATTCATCACTAACGTATATATATATATATAGATTGAAAGTAAACAACTGAAACATCAATGCAACACACATATTAGCTAAGGGGAAAGTCAATGAAAACTTAATGTCCATCTTCTTAATTATATAGTTTTGACATTATCTATTTAAAATTTACTAAAAAATTGATTATTCAACAATTCAAAATTTACTAAAAAATTGATTATTCAACAATTCAAAATTTACTAAAAAATTGATTATTTAGAAAACATTCAATAATGTATTGCTCATACTTTACTTATTCATTAGATGATGTCACCACCATTGTAAGCATATAAGGTTTGAATTACAAAGACACTTGGAATTATCTAGATAGAGTTTTGTTGATGTCATTTGGTAATGTATGTGCTCAACATTGACTTGACATGTGTCATTAAAAAAGTAATAATAAAATATTAATAACAAAAAATATTTCAACTATTAAAAAGTTGATATAGATAACAACTTTATAATAATATCGAAAAATTCAAGTATATGCTACAAGGTGAGGATATCAACACGGTTCTTAGAACATCATATCAATAGCAACAATATCACCTATGCATAGACATTGTACAATTATTACTACACAATAATACTGGGAACATAATATCAATAACAACAATATCTCATGTGTATGGACATTGTACAATCACTACTACATAGTAATACTCTATAATAATTAGAAGTTTAACCTTGTATCTATCAACCCTCGAGATGGATTAAATCTGTTGAGGTGCAAACTTAATGGATTTGATAACTTAAACTTATTCTCACAACCACTTAAATTACACAATTTTTTTTGAAAAGATGATAAAAAACTGTATTGCTAAGCTCTCACCATTAATCAACCGCTGGAACACAAATCAACCCTCACAAATTATAATAATCTTTGCAATGAGCTCTTTAGGGGTGAGATTGTTGATGATTGTAGCTTCATGAGACATTCTCTAGATCGTTCTCCTCTCGACTGAGTTGATACGGTCAGTGAGAAAGCCCATGTGATGGGTGTGTCATACTCCTTTGGACTAAGTTGAGATGACGTGTGTGGTCTCTTGTTGTGCTCCTCTACACTGAGTTGAGATGACTTGAGATGGTTTCGTGTCGGACTGCTATGGACTTAGTTGAGTCGACTTGAGATGGCTCTCTAGATGGTACTCCTACGGACTTAGTTGAGTTGATATGTTAAGAGTGACGTATAGAGGATGTGAGAGATCCTTGCTATATTGTGTAAGAGTAAGATTTATTGTGTGACCCTAATTTTGTATTGTGAAGGGTATAAGTCGGCCCCACCATGTAAAGATAATTAATATTGTGTAAAGATTAATTATATTATTGAGTTATAGAAGTTGGCCCTATTGTGCCAATAGACACATCCATTTGATGTGATAGGTCTTGTATAAATAAGTGTTAGATCCCCATTGTAGAGCACACACACTCACACTTGTTTCATTAACTCAATGCCTACTTGTAGGCTGAAGTGCACACTTCTCTTAGGCGCTATATTTCTTGGTCATAGAGTACCCTCTTGTGTGCACTAGGGTTTGTGGTGAAAAAGTGATATTCTCTTGACTCTATAGCAAAAGATTGTTGGGTTTTTCCCTTGATTGAGAAAGGTTTTCCCAAAACAACTTCTTGTGTTCTTGTGCATGGTTATTCTTCTTCTTGTGATCTTGATTACTGCAGCTATTGTATATTATATTACTGCATTGTTTATGGTTCAAGTTAATGCTAAATTGAAAGAAACTACATGTCCTTGAGCTAAGCATTTAAAATTACAGTGATGACCACTCTTCATTCCTTCTGTAGCAACACGTCATTCTTGTTCTTCATCTTGTACCTTGTATTAGACAATCAGTTATCGCGTGGAAGCCGTGTATACTGATTAGTTTGGCAAGATAACAATTCTCATGTTTCGATGTGTGAGGGTGCTCGATGTTTCCATCTAACCATTCTTTCAATGCATTCTCGGAGGGAGACGAGCTCTACTAATTTTGATACCCAGTTCTGTTGCTGCAGTTTTCTTAGTTTTCTTCCTTGCCTTTTTGATACTCTCTGCTGTTGCTGCAGATTTCTTAGTCTTCTTGCTTGCCTTTGCGGCTACTCTCTGTTTTCGTTGTAGTTTTCTTAGTCTTCTTCCTTGGCTTTGAAAGCCTTATTTCTTGGTGGACGACTTCGACAAATTCCACCTCTGATTTATCTTTAGAGTTACTGTCTCATATCACTTCATTGCACTTTAAATTGTCGTCGGGATTAACCTAATTCTCTTATTGCCTCTTGTAAAAGTTAAAGATTTATGCATTTTCTCATCGGACAGACGGCCCGAATCTACATTATCAAGAATTTTCTCTGAGATCAAAGAATAATTTCATTGCCTGCATGACCTAATTCAATCAAATGGTGAACAATCTTGTAGTCTGGCTCTTTGAGCAGCAGTGGAAATTCTATAACTCGATCTTCTAAATAATTTAGATTCGGAGAATTAGAGGAACTAAAAGAGTCCGTTATTTCTTGGTTAAAGGATATCAGTTCAAAATCCTCAGCTTCTTCACAAGCATTTCCCAGATCGTCTTAGTCATTCTTCAAATCGTATTTGGCATTTACGCTTATATGTAGGTTTGGAATATCAACAAGCTCCAAGAGAGCAGTTGGTCAATGTGGAGTTTGGGTTTAGTGTGGGGTTTAGCCCCAGGTAAGAGAGCAGTTGGTTAATGTGAAGTTTGGGTTTAGTGTGGGGTTTAGTTTTCATCTGGTGACTGGTTCAAATACTTTGTGAGACCTCTTCCTGGGAGCCGTCAATTTATGGAATAAAAAAAGTTTGGAATATCGAAATTCAGAGACGTTGCTAATTTCGTCCTGAAATTCTCGCTCTGCCAATTCTAGCCAAAAATAATACACGCAGAAGTTCTATTGCAGTGCAGCATAATAATCAGGCGACCTCTCCATGCCTCAGGATCCTGTATTCCCCGGAGGTCGTCAAAGAGTACTAGATTGCAATTATTTTCTGTGCACGATCCAGCTAATGGATTTTTGTTAAGGCCCGAGGGTAGGCGACTTTCGGCAGCGTAAGGTGACGGTGCCAGAGCCGTATCTGAGCTCTATTTTACGAACATGACATGAACTTCTCGGAGTAATGAACGACCAGGGGGCTACATTTTTGGTGAGAGGCAACATAGCCATGTACACGCTGCTACTGCCGACATCCAAAGATTCACGGTAAAACTGGGCATGAGTAGGATTGTTCAAAGCAGTCAAAGAACGTCCACGGTGAAATTAGAGAGAATCAGGAAACAAGAGGATTATTGATGTTGGAAACAACAAAAATGTTGGTGTTTTAATCTTGGGACGAATTTCTTAAAACTAGTAACCCTACACTTTCACAAAGTAGAATTTCCCTGCAAATACTTACAGCATTCTGTCAAGAACACAATATATTTCAATGCACACAGGAATCACTGAAAGAAAACAAGAATGCTTACCGCCGATTAAGAATTGATCGCATCTTAAAGGGTGAAAACATGGCAGTCTGTTTCTTTAATATCAGACTGCATAAACCCCACGGTTCTGTCCTCTGTTACGAGTATGACTAATAAACCCCACGATTCTGTCCTCTTTTATGAGTATGAGTATCTGGAGTAGGAGGTGGATGCCTAATCATTGTAATGTAATCTCACATAGCTAGGGTAATTAATATATTATTATTAATATATGTTAAGTGGGTTTAATGGTTGAGTTTAATAGTTAAGAATATGTGTTTTCTTACATATTTAAATTTAAAGAACCGTTATGTACATCTTGCTAGACTTTTAATAATCAAATTATTTAAAAAAAATCAGATTTAAGGGGGCTAGTTTTTTTAGGTGTATGTGGAATTTCTAACATTAAACCCCTATAAACCAATCACATTAAGAAAATTTGACTATAATATTTATTATGGGAGAGATATTCACTTAACATAAAACATTAAAATAATAATAAATAAATTTCCTACACACTTTAAATCCTCTTTCTCAGATCATATACAAAAATGATCCTTTGTGATCTCCCTCTTTTACTTCGGATATCAACCATTTCCCATAAGTCATCTGTAAGTCATCCTTAGATAATGTGTCGACTTCCCTATTGAGGTCCCTGTAGACACGATGAAAGGTAATGAAATCAAAAGTATCCACTAATCTGTGAACTTCTTCAAGAATATAAAGCAATTGTGTGTTGTGGCACAATTAAGATTTTCTAGCGCAGTTTATGGCCAACATCGAGCCCCCAAAGATTTGGACACGATGTACTCCCTTTTCATTGGAATATATATATATATATATATATAATATTAAAATTATTATTTTTATTTAATAATAATGGTTAGGATTTATATACAAGTTTCTTGGTGATGGCTAATGAGGAACATAGTTCTCAGAAGTAATAGAAGTAATAGAATTGATAGCATATTAGGCATCGAAGAACATCTATTCATAGTAGGGAAGCATGGATATGTGATAGGTGGGTAGCAAGAGACCAATGACAACCTCAACGTCGAAAACCCAGAGTGCCTTATCATTTAAATATGCTATATAGGGCAATTCACAGGTGGCCAATTCAATAGGTGGGGAAATAAAGGAAACAAAGAATGAGCCAAAAGAAAAAAAAATGAGAAGCACTGGTTCAAGAGAAGGATGACAAACTCAAGAATGGATGCTCGGTCAAAATAACTATTAATCCAAGGTATGAAGTTACTTCTAGTAAAACTAGTAGCTATATTCAACACATGAAGGACCATGCAGTCATGGGAAAATTTATGGGTATCTGTCCCTTTGATAAGTCCCTAACCTGGTGGATTGAAACTAGATGGAATCCCAAGGGTCAAGTGGATTTGAAATTGGGTTCTAGGTTTTTTTTATCACTATTTTTATAAGCATCGAAAATCGAGACAAACTATTTGAAGAAGGCCCATATTTTTTCAACTCGATGGGCCTGCATCCTAGATTCTGGATGGAAAGATTTACTCTAGAGAAAGAATTCTTTACCGAGGCACCCATATGGATCAGGATGTATTCGTTTCCTTAGAAATTTTGGGAGGAAAAAACCCTCATGGGTATAGGAAATACCCTTGGCACTTTTGTCAAAATTTAGGAAGTTACTTGTAATGGTTGATACACATCCTATGCATGGGTCTATGTCTATATGAATGTATTGGGTGCCCTCCCATAATCCATTAACATCATCTTTCAAGATACTGAATGGATTCAACCCCTTGATTATGAGCACATTCCATTCCAATGCCATAAATGCCACGAGCATGAGCACTTGTTCATGGACTATCCATGTAATATAGAAGCAATCAAGAACAAATATGAGAGAACCACTGACCAATATGGCTTCACTAAGGTCTTGGGTAAGAGAAAGCAAACAAAAAATACAATCAAATTAACCCCAAGTATACTAGTTAAGGATCCCAACAACTTCCAAATCCTGGAAACTATAGGAGACACTGAAAATCCAACAAAAGAAACATTGTAAGCTAATGAAGAAAAAAATCGAGTAGAGATTCCATTCATAGAAGAGGCCAAATGTAGGAAAATATATCCTCTAGGTACTAGTCATGAGCAAAACCCAAATGAAGTAGTAGATCTAGAGATGGAAACTGAAGAGGAAACCTAGGGTGAATCCGAGGAAGAAAATTTACCACAAGATATGGATCTGGAATCAATTAAGATCAATCTTCCAGTACTCATTGTAACTCACTGGGAAACACATTTAAATAACCTTTTAGAGAATCAACTACTCCAATTACATAAGGAAATTTTGAAGGGAAAAGCAAAGTTGGGGGCCTCAAACGCAAACCACAACTTAGCTAGCAGTTTAGGTACTAGAACTACTCCTCCTCTCAAATCCCCAAAAGCACCAACTACAGAGGAAAAGAAAAAAGGTAGGAGATCCATAAAGCATAAATTATAATTAGTAGGTGCACTTTTAGTGGAATCAAGACAAACAAAAGGGTTTCCAAAGAAATATTTCTCCTCCCAACTAAAGATTTAAAACGAAGGTTATATCTTGGAACATCAGGGGTCAAATGTAACAAGCAAACATTGCATGTTGAAGAACAAAATTAGTAAGTACAAACCCACTATCCTATTGCCCCAAGGAACCAAATGTGATAGAAAATCAATGATCTCCATCGCACAAAAATGTTGGAAAGGATGTAAACGTATATCCATAATTGTTGTTGGCTTTGCAGGGGGTTTGGAAATTCTATGGGATCCTTCTCAAATTATTTTAGAAAATGAAATAGATACACCCAATCTCATCTCCACATGATTTAGAAGCTTCACTTTACTGGACTTATACTTCATAACCAATGCCTATGGCCCCACCAACCCCAATCATAAACAACCCTTCCTTGATTTCCATAATTTCTATAGGAGAAACAGTCAATGAAAGCCCATGGATAGTGGGATGATATTTCAACATGATTACTTCACTCCATGAGAAAAATGAGGAAAAAACTGGATATTGATAGCATAACTTTTCAAAATACAATCAACAATCTCAAATTAGTATACCTTCAAACCTCCAATGGTTTCTATACATGGAATTAAGAAAGTGGAGGCACAAATCAAATAGCGAAAAGACTGGATCACTTTCTTATAGAAGAATCTCTCTTTTGTTCCAAAACGTCAGTGGAAGCTAAAATTCTGCCACGTGCAGGCTCTGACCATTGGCCAATATGTTTATCATGGGACAAATCAATAACTCCTAGACCGAAACCATTATGTTTCAAAAAATTATGGTTATATCATCCAAATTTTATGGATGATATAAGAAATTGGTGGGCAAAGAAAAATGGTACAAGGGACACAAGAATATATATATTTTAGTAGAAACTAAAACAAATCGAACAAATGATTAAAAAGTGAAACATAGAGGTCTTTGGAAACATTTTTCAAGCATACACTCAACTTGAAGAGGATATGGAAAACCTACAAAGGATCATCATTAAGGAGGGAAGAACAACAACAATAACTACTAAGGAAGAATCCCTTCAATCTCAACTCTCAATCAGAGCCAAGCAAGATGAAACACTTTGGAGACAAAATTCTAGAATCAAATGGCTCAAAGAAGGGGAAAATAATACTCGTTTCTTCCACAACCGCATGTTGAGTAGAATAATTTGCCTTATTCATGTCATCTGCCTTAGAAGAATCTGCCTTAAATTAGCTACAAGGGATAGATTAGAAAAGCATGAGAACATTGAAAACGAGTTGAGAAACCACTTCCATCACCTATTCTAAAAAAATCTCATTGATAGAGAAGTATCCATCAAATCTATTATAAGTAACATTCCATCTCTAATCACCGATGAACATAACCTCAATTTGATGAGAGCTACAACCTATGAGGAAGTCACCTAAACTATCTGAGATATGGTAGTGGGA
Source organism: Picea sitchensis (assembly GCA_010110895.2). Lineage (NCBI taxonomy): Eukaryota > Viridiplantae > Streptophyta > Pinopsida > Pinales > Pinaceae > Picea > Picea sitchensis. Next base: position 72,913 of record SNQJ01S0013962.1, read on the forward strand.
AAATTCCCAGGTCCAGATGGCTTCACAACATAATTTTTCCCAGCATCATGGCCCGTGATCGATAAATAAGTCTGAGAAGTAGTGGAAGAACATAAAATTTCCAGGAATATCCTCCAAGATTTTAGTTCATATTTATTTTCTCTTATCCAAAAGGACTCAGAATTCCACTCTTTTGAATTTTTTTGACCTATATCCCTATGGAATGCGATCTATAAAATCGTCACCAAACTCATTGGAAACTGGTTAAACTTGATAATGACCATAATAACATCCTAAGAGAAAAGAGACTACATTGAAGGAAGAAATATACTAGATGACATCATCATAGCCAACAGAACCATCCACTCCTTGAAAACCAAAAAATCTCCTAGGATGTTGATTAAACTAGACATGTCCAAAGCCTATGACCGCCTTAGTTGGGAATTCATGGAAAAAATGCTATCAACCTTTCCCTTTAGTAAAAAGTGGATAATATGCATCAACAACCTCATCTCCTCTGCTTTCTTTTCCATTCTTGTTAATGACACTCCACGATCCACCTTCAACCCTTCCAAGGGGATTCAACAAGGTGATCCCCTCTCACCATTTCTCTACATTATGATGGTTGAAGACCTAAGATGAAGTATCAAACGAGCATTGGTAGTTGGTAATTTAAAAGGGTTGAAACTATTTTTCTAATGGGTGCTTCTATGGTACGTGAGGCCAAATCCTTCAAACACATCCTGGGTACTTTCCTGCTGGCATTGGGGGATCAAGCAAATTAGGGTAAGTCTTTCATATAATTTTTCAACACTCCTCTAAACATCCAACATAATATTTCTAGAATTCTAGGTTTTCAATGAAGAACTCTCCCCTCAAAATACCTCTTCTTTCTAATGGCCTAAGGAACTCCTATTAGGAATAAATCCTTACCAAACTTGAAAAAAAACTACAGAGCTAGACCTTTTGCTTCCTTTCATTAATTTGAAAAATCCTCCTAATCAAATATGTGTTACAATCCATACCTCTCTACATATTCTCTATTCTAGTATCCCCTTCCAAAATCATCAAGCAAATTTGAAACTTACAAAGGTCTTTCCCGTGGGGTGGCACAAAAGGGAAAGAAAATGGGCCTTAGTAGCTTGGTACAAGGTTTGTATACCTAGATGGGTAGGGGGGTTGAGGCATAAAATATCCTCTAATCAAAAGAAAATTACTTGCAACCAGAACATGGTGGAGATGGATTAAATGTAAAAATGAATTATAGGGCAAGCTATGGTGAGCAATGTATGAGGGAAACATTGAAGAGGAGATTCTAATCAGAATGGAAGGCCCCTAATAAGGCTCCCCCATATGGAACAATGCATGGCTCCATAAACCTCTAGTACATAAACATTGCTTCTGGGAGATAATAAATTGATCCATCTCCCTCTTATGGAATTATTTGTGGTAGCAAAGAAGAATTCTACCATACAATCCCACCTTGCTAGTAAAACAAAATCCTCTAGGATTGAGGATGGACCTTTGCTTGCCATTACTATATGGAACATGAAGAAACCCTTGATAACTCTTTCTGGTCCTCGAGATTGTGGTTAGAATGGATAGAAGGGGTAGATGAGCACTCATACAACCTCCTTGACAACCTCTTGTGATCTAAACGAATCGACATGGATCAAAATATGAACATACTAAGATGGGGAACCCAAGGTTATATGAACTACAACATGAAGGATGCCTATGCACTTGCAACATATTTCAACATGCAGGAAGAATAAAAAATTCAGCACCAGGTCTAGAACTAGGAGCAATGACCAAAGGTTTCTACCATTCTTTGGCTCTTGGTTAACAATAAAACTCTTACATGGGAAAAACTCATCAGAAGAGGCTTTTTGAGGGACCATCCTTATGCCACATGTGTAGAATTGAAGGGGATATAGATGGACATCTATTCAATGGTTTCCCAGAAGCAAGCTTCCTCTCATATCGTGAATCCAAATTGTTCAAATAACCAGATCAAGTGAGAGAAAACATCATGAGTTCACTAGAAAATTGGAGGACTATGCCCTATGAAAATTCCACCCTCAATAAAGCATGAATATTTTTCTAGGTTTTGTACTGTGGACTATCTGGAAGGAGAATAATAGGTGAATATTCAAAAACAACAAGAGGGACATACAATCTCTTTGAGGAACTATCAAAACAAATATCCAAGAAACAATCAAAATTATCCCATGACCTAGTGAAACTAGACAACCCAAAGAATGTGAAAAACATATTTTTGAAGCCTGGGGACTAAGGCAAGTGATGTTAGACCCACCCAACCTTCTCTCGAATACCATGGTTCTTCTTCAAGATTCATGGATTGCCCCTCCCCCACACGTCACTAAAATAAACTTCGATGGCATGTTTAAGGGTAATCCTGGACCATTAGGTGTAGGCGGTGTGTTCAGGGATGACCAGGGAAACATCCTCCACATTTACTCATTCCACCTGTGCCACAACACAAACAATGGATCTGCATTGTTGGCCATGGTGAAAGGAATGCAAATTGTTTTCCATCTAGAGTTCAACAATGACATTTTGGAGGGAGATTCGCAAATAGTGATTTGAGCATTGGATACAATATTGAATGGTACTGAACCAGACAATATCTCATTTCGCTAGATGATTTCTATAGACTTGGATCAAGTGGGATTTATCTTTGGATCTATCTAATATATTACACCATCACACATCAAAAGAGAAATGAACAACCTAGTAGATACATTGGACAATGAAAGCGTAGAAAGTGTGAACCATAATATGTTCTGATTATGGGACAATATGAGTCCCAAGAAACTATGGGATGGTTGTTCCTACATTAACTCAAAGGATAGAGGACACCCGGATGGGGTGCCTCTGTATGTATCTAAAGTGGTGAGGTAAGGGGAAACTCTAGGATGTTTCCCACGTGCTTAGAAGCAACCCGAAGAGAAGGTGGAGATCATAGTTAATGATGCTCTTTGGTAGTGGAAGAACAATGACCATTCAACCAAGGGCCTTTTGTCTGTAGAATAGATCGAACCATTATGTGCATAGGTTGATGAGGCCCCCTACAATTATGGAAAATAAAGGGAAGCAACATTTTAAACCTCGAATCATTTACAAGAATGGTAGTGCTTTGGCTGTGGATGGATACCAAGAAAAAAATGAGTGTTATGAATTTGGGTCAGAGCACATCATACTCAGTCTAAGTTGAACCTAGTTGGTTAGTATCTCAAGATTTCCTTCTTAGCATTTTGTTTTTGGTTTTCTAAGGGTTATTGTGTTTATATTAGTTTGTTGTCAATGGAGTAAGGGAAATTCACCTTCTAATTGGGTGGTTGGTAAGATTGAATGGTGGAGGCATCTTATTACCATGTCTAGTTTGCTTGCAATAGATCTATATACCCTCCCCAAATTAATCTCTCAAAAGGCAATTTTGATTCCCTCAACACATTGCTTCCAAGGTTTACAACTACTTGGGTATGTGTTGGATTTTGTATTTATTAATGTTGGCCCCAACCCTCTAATTTATCAGAGTTTATGGCTCCACAGACCTTGGATTATCCTTCTAATCATAATTTATCTCTATCCTTTGCAATCCCTCTTGGCCATAGTGGAAATCACCTTACACTAAGTGAAGATCTACTTGATGGGTGGCTTGGGAAACCACATGCCATGGTTGTTAGTTCCCTCCTCCATCAAGTGACCACCAACTTCTCATGTCCATTCCATGCCTCCAACCATGCAACCTGGAAGGGAAGTCTTGGTTCTTGAAAGTAGTAGACGAGGGCTTGCAAGAGGAAACATAATTGTTGGGAAGCAACCTCTGTACACCCAAATTCAACAATGCATGACATGTACCCAAAAAAATGTTGCGTGGGAAATATAGGATTTCCATAATAATTTCTTAGACAAAACCAAAGAGGATATGGAAAAAAATAGAAACAAATATGTCGACAAAAAGGAAAAAAAAATGTCCAAGGTCGAGGGTGGAAGTGGAGTTCGAAGGTTGGATACCCAATGTAGGGTATTCTAGAACATGTGATACAAAGATATTTAAGCTGAAAAAGTTATACTAGGTCAATAAAGCCTTCATTGCTCAGATAGTGGAGGAAAAAGGTAGCCAGTACTAGAATATTTTTCATAAGCTAAATGTAAAGGAAAGAAAATTTGATGCTTTATGTAGAGAAATTCTCAATATTGAGATAATGCAAAGCCATACAGAGAATAAAAATGACAATGAGGAGTAGAATGACAAAGTTTTAAACTCCTAAGGGACCCCATCGAACCTCATTTTGTTGGATGAAGACAATGGAACCCAAATGAACCAACATATGTGGCAAGCTCAAGGACATGGGTCACTAGATTACTTCATACTCTTCTTTCGAGATTGAGATAAAAGAGGGTGGGGGAGTCCCTTGAACACTTTGTTATATGGCCTTTTCTTTTGTTTTTGGTAGCTTAGAAAAGTATAGATATAAACTTTCAGACTTTATGATCTACTGTCAGGTATGTAACGAGGCAAAATCATCATTTTTTTTTATTTGTAGTGTTCTTGGTTTCTCAGGTTGTAGTCCATTGGTAGGGTTGGATGTACTCTTTTTTATGCTATATTAATATAAATAGTAGCTAGCTTACCAAAACAAAAATGGTTAGGATTTATATTAAAAAAATTATGGTCAAATTGAATAATGAAGTAAGACAAAATTTTAAGGAATGACATTAGATTAATATCAAATACAAAAGTCCCCGACTCTCCATTTTATGTGGATATAGACCTAGTACTACCTTACAAATTGAAAAGAAATAACAACACATGACAAAACATTGCATATCAAGAGCAAATGAAATTACATTTCAAGGTCTAAATAAGTACCTCCAAGTGAACATTGTCTACCTCTTCCTTTGTTTTCTTCTACTTCTATCTTTTGGTGTTCTCGATTGGTTTTCTTCCCTCTTGTGGGAGGTGATGAGCTATGATAGATATTCTAACTTGATGCACCAATATAATAGATGCCAAGAGCGAGAGGGGAGTTTACCATATGCAATTTTTGGTGGATAGATTCATGGCATGCCTGATACCAATGTAGGTTGTTGGGGTTCTACTTCTTATATAACACCCTCGATCTACTTCAATCATGCTTGTGGGATCGACTTTGGCCTCACATTCTCCCTGAATGGGATTCCCCTCCCCCCTCCTCACTTTAATTTTCTATATATTCCAAATTTTCAAGGGTCTCAAAGCTATTGAAGTTCATTTTAGACAAGTTAGACTAGGTTTTCTTTGGTTGTTGTAGCACATTTATGATGTTTTTTGCATTTATTGTTTACTTGCATAAATGGGTTTTGCATTGAATCTCTGGAAGGGTTCTTAGTATTCTAAGGAAGAGTATGCTTCTCCTGATTCTATGGAAATATTTATCTTAATTTGTATATTCATGACAAGTGTTGCACTTGAAAGGAAACTATTCATAATCTAATTCTTGTTTATGGATATAGTCGTCCATATTTATTTACAAGGCCTTTAGGAGGCCCTTCCCCAATTCCACTTCTATGTACATTCTAACACAAATATATCTTTCCATTTGGTTCATCCCTATTAAAGTATCAAACCAATTTATCCCCAATATCTTTGAAGGTGCCTTTATCCCAAAATACTGATGTGAGATGGGGTAGCCTTACCCATACATGAGTTGTTGTGATCTCCTCTAGATTGAAGTAAAAGGGAAACTAGTTAAAATTTATACCTTGTAACATATATTTCCTTCTTTGATTGTTGAGATAGAAAAGTTATAAGAAAAACATTAACAATCTATTTTTTTGCATTTATAAGTTATTTTAGAAGAAGCCAGGAAAAAAAAAACTGTTAAAAACATTCTTAGAAAAATTATAAATTTGTAATATGCAGAAACAATTCTTTGTATGTCTGCAATTTCATCATCTATGAATATGTGTAACATGTTGTGATGTTCCGTCAAACAAAGACATGTTGAAAAAGGGAACAAATGTTAAATATGTTATGGTTTACACATTCCATACCACTGGCTTGGTTACTTTGAACCTAAGTTCAACGCGGACACATAGGATGTAATATGATGCATATTAGGTGACAAGTGGGTAGGATAAGTGTTATTAAATGCAATCCTATTATTTTAAAATTCAAATTTTCCACATGTGTTGAGTTATTGCCTACAATTTGTTTCACTTCATATAAATGCATGCGTGATTTAACTTCACAAAAATGCATTCATTATTTCACTTCACAAAAGCACATGTGTGATTTCACTTCACAAAATGCGTGTGTTATTGATCACTTTAATGAGATCCAAAAGAAATACCCCTCCCTAGTGTTGGATTTGTCTTGATTTGGGACACATCAAGCCAACTATGCACACCTATAGAAACTAATAATTTTATTACTATAATGTGCAAGATGCAAAGGCCACACTACACTTAATTACCACTCATAACTTAATATCCCACTCATAAATTAGGAAACAAAGGACAAGGAAAGGATTAACTTGTCATCGTGGGTTCAAATAATTGAGACTATCACTCCAATAGTAAGGGACCAAAAATGCAATGATATTCAACATCAATGTCATCGAGTCTAAGGCCCCAATTTACATGACTACTTAATTGATTGCTAAACACACTAAAGTCCAAAAGGAAAATCAATTATTATGGAGGATAGATTTGAAGAAGAAATTGAGAAACGGTATCCTCATATTGAGTGTAGTTAGAGGGAATAATCAAAGATGAATATGAATTTGAAAGGCTAGATCCCATATTTTAAAAATGCTCATTCCAAAAGTGGTAAACCTAGAGTAAGAGAAAGTGAGTTCAAGTACAGAAAGTAAAACATTATACTTCAATGGAGAAGGAAGGAGTCAACATTGAAATAGAAGAATTATCCCATCCTATGCAAGAGATGAAATTGGATTCCATTCTAAAATAGAAGATGGCCTCAAATTGGAGGCCTATCTGACCTAAGATGGGAAATTGTATTCCCTATGTTGGGGATGCTTCCATCTTCAAATGTCAAGGTATGATGGTCCCTAAGACCACTTCGAAGCTAAAAATTTCTCCTCATTGGTTTTCGATCAAAACTTTAAGGAAATCCACCTTTTTATCAAATTGTGGTATTTTGAAAAGTATCCTAAGAACCCTAACCAATTCAACTCCAACTGCCACTTCATCCCACTTTCTATTATTGATTTTCCCACAAAATGGCCAATTATGGATTTAATCATTAAGTTAGTGATGTCTTCTAACCCCGTGACTTCTCCCACTACTATACTGACCTTCTCCTTATGTGATCTTATGCATTTTTTCCTTCATTTGTTCCTCGCTATAAATAGATTCTGGGCTGATTCTTTAGCTCTATGATCTCATAAACCCTCTCTAGCCAATCCTCCCATGATAGATATTAGAATCCTAACCCTATTTTTTCCTTTGGAACCTTCAACTTGAATGATTTTATTTCTTCCTCCCTTGGAAAAAATGAGACTTGTTGATCATGTCTTGATGATGAGATGGTTTATTGACATGTCCTTCTATGTCAAGTTTCCATAAGTATGACATTCATTAGCCTCAACATATGCTTGTATTGGCATCCTATTTGTAATATCCCTAGGCGAACCAATTGTAATGTAAATGAAAATGTACTTAAAGTGGCCGAGTTGTTTGATATAATTTTGTATGCACCTTTCATGGCATAGAATTATTAGCAGTGCTAGCATGAGTAAAATGATGTAGTGTGCACATTCGGAATATCCTTGTAACATATTAAGTGTGTGTGTGATTTTGAGGCCAGTGAGCCTTGGTGTATATGTGTTATTTTATAGGCTAGTGAGCCAAAAAATTATAAGCTATGGGATTATCTTTTGGAATTAGGCAGGCCTAGATGTTAAAGACTAGTGTGCATATTTTTTGTATATGTCTCATAATTAATATAAAATACATCAGTGGCCTTGAGACGACCATAATAAAAGATGGGACTAAACTCCACTAGTTAGGGAAAGGGAGGGATAAGTTAAGGAAGGGGCTAAGCTAGGAGCTTAAGCCAAAAAGGAATATTACATTAATATTTCTTAAATCACTAAAGTATGGACAGTGTATCCTAAGTTCAGAAGTTGGGGCCAGATGGAGCCAGTAGCTCTAACATGGTCAAGTTGGGGACCTTGCGCCTTGTTGGGACTTAGTTCTTTTTTCATAATCTCTTCCACGATTCAACTATCATTGACCATGATTCCATGACCATTTCCCTCCACCACAGTCAGTTATCCTTCATACATTCATTCATTATTACTGAGCTGGATCCATACATAGCCATTTTGTGTTGGTATACCTGGTGCTAGCTTGGGAGATGGTGAAGTAGGTTGTCGAGCCGTGGGATATTGAAGAGAAGCCGGGTTATTGGGCGAGTGAGAAATTCTCTGGGTGAGAGAATTGTTGAAATTGATTTCACAGTGCAGTGCAACTCTGATTGCTCAGAGACTTCATGTAGACCTGTTGCTGAAGCCAGGAAAGGAAGTGGGGAAACCAAAATACTATTGAGAAGAGAAGGGACACACTTCATGGGTGGGATAGGCATAGCTGGGGAATGAGGGGCTGTAGGCTATTAGTTTGAGTTGGAACCTGTGACATAGTCTTTCACCATTGTCCAGGAGCCTTTAGCCTAGTTAGGAATCCCTTTAGATTGGAGTTTAGTCCTAGCTTCGGGGGTGACTCCTTGTTGAGAGTGATGAAACGATGTGGTCTAAAGAATTTGGGAGGGTTAAATTATGGGCCCGATTACTAGATGCATTTGGTGATATTATTACAAATATAAGTGTCAATTGTGTGATAAATTTACATGTTACATTGTTATTTATGTGTGCTTATTTTTATGGGTTTCTCCAATGCATGATTATAACTGCCTATATGTTTATGGGTATTTCGTATATATTGTGAATGTTTATGTTTACTGTTATTTAATTATGAATTCGTTGCATTTATGTAAGTATTTATGCATTACGTTATATATATATATATATATATATATATATATATATATATATATATATATATATATATATGTTTTCATAAGGCTCTGTGTGTATATAATTTAATTGCATGCAATTGAGAAAAATTTATGTGGCATAGCTAGTTGGATGTTAACTTTATGTTATAGAGTAATATTCCTTGAGAGAACAATAAGAGTTATATGGCATAACGTGGCCTGGAATGGATGGTCGGGGACGTTACATTATTGGTCCTAACATCATTTAATATTGGTACCATGACATAGATTGGCTTATCAACCTTAGTCTTATGCTTCCCCTTAACAAGGTCTAACAAATCCTTTATGGTGTAGTCAACACAAAAATCCATTTCTAGAACTCCACTATCTTTCCCTTTTGAAAATAGATCTTGGGAATGCTTCTTCTTCCTCTTCGAACTAATCTACTTGGTATTCTTCCATATGGACCTAATATCCATCATTCATACATTAAAAATACCTACCAAGATAACACACACACATTTACATATTGTAATTTTATAATTTATAAATTATCATTATGTACATTATGAAGAGTAGGGTTTGTTAATACTTTCATAATGCCATATAATAATCTACTTGAAGGCTACATCATCAATATTCAATATAATCAATTCCACGTCTATAACACCCTATGTAGGGGAGGATTAGCCCCTCATGATTTGAACTTGGGTCATTGTTAGAACAATCGCTCCAAGTTTCCACTAGATCATTGCATGACAAACTCATACAAATTATATTATATAATAATATGAATAAAATTGTAATATTAATTTATCTCCACTATCTTTCCCTTTTGAAAATAGATCTTGGGAATGCTTCTTCTTCCTCTTCGAACTAATCTACTTGGTATTCTTCCATATGGACCTAATATCCATCATTCATACATTAAAAATACCTACCAAGATAACACACATACACACACATTACACATTGTAATTTTTATAATAATTTATAAATTATCATTATGTACATTATGTACATTATGAAGAGTAGGGTTTGTTAATACTTTCATAATGCCATATAATAATCTACTTGAAGGCTACATCATCAATATTCAATATAATCAATTCCACGTCTATAACACCCTATGTAGGGGAGGATTAGCCCCTCATGATTTGAACTTGGGTCATTGTTAGAACAATCGCTCCAAGTTTCCACTAGATCATTGCATGACAAACTCATACAAATTATATTATATAATAATATGAATAAAATTGTAATATTAATTTATATATTGTGCATTATATATTATATAATTTATGAAGAAGAGGGAGTTGCGACCGGGGAAAACCATATCTGCGGACCCCCTCGATCTGACACCTTGTCTCTGTGCATGGAGGTCTCTGCGTTTGTTGGTGGCCGTGTTCTCTCCTAGGTGCGGCTTTGGCGTGTTTCGGTCCTCGATATGATTCAATGGGCTTGCGCATGGTGGTTTTGGTGATTTTTGGAGGCTAGGCTCTCTCATGGGGGCCATTTTGGTGTGTCTTTGGTGCAACTTGTTTAGTTCTAGATGGGGCTTTTTCCGCTTTGGGGTTTTGTGGTGCCTCATTTCCTATGCTCGACCTGTCTTCTGTGTGGATCTGGGGTTGGTTTTCTTTGCTCATATCTTTCGCTCTGGTGGAGTGGGTTTTTTTTTATGAGGCCTTCCTTTTGCAGCCAGTTTTTCTCTGTGGATGGCAACATATGTCTTCGTTGTCTCCTTTTGATCACCCTCTCTAGGTTGGGGGCATATTTCAGGGTATGATGTATACCCTCTGCTATGTGGTTCTGGTTTCAAATTTTTTGGTGCTGAGATCTGATTTTTGCTGCCGAGATTTAGGGTTTTGGATCCTATCTTTTTCAAGAGGAATTCATGTTGCTCAGTCCTGGTCTGTCCCGCTTCTAGGTTTTCAATGGAGGCTTTCAAGTTGTCTACTCTCGACAAGGATTTGTTTGGGGTTTACCCACTCATGTTTGCAGTTTCTCTCTCCGGTAATGTTGGTTGTTCAGGGTTTTATGTATTCTCATATCAGGGTCCTTCTGGAGGGTGTTGGTGTCTCTCTCTTCCTCATTTAAGCTGGGGGGTTTGGCCTAAGATTTGAGGTCCTTTCTAAGGACATGTAGTGTTGATGCGTTGACACTTTGAGGTCATTTTTGAGGGAACACAACTTTTTGGTTCCTCTTTTTCTAGTGTTCATAGGAAGGGGTCTTCTATGGTGCCATTGCCTTTAGTTTTTGTTGATGTGAGAGCTTCATGCCGCTCTGACCTGGTCCTTCTGGCATATGGGGTCTTCTTTGGGGTTTCTTTCCTGGCGTGTATTTTGTGGAGGGGTTTCTTGTTGAACTTCATTTGTTATATTCCTAGCTCACTTATTGTATATTTCTTTGTGGCTCACGAGCCAGCTTCTTGGCCCCTTTGGGTTTCTATTTTACGATAACTTTACCCATGGTTGGGTTGTGCTTAAGGCACCTACAAAATGTAATTTGGTTCTCTTTGGATGAATATAATTACTCTTTTTTTTCGTGGAAAAAAATATATTATATAATATATTTAACCCTGAGTGTTTGATCAAGTGGTCTGACTTGTCATGCCAAAGTTGTATTGGAAAAATATGTCAGAAGGTTGAATCCACCTGGGTCTCTCATCATTAAGTGTATATCTTGTACTTCAACAACTTTTACCCTGGATTTTGTTATTCATGGAAAGTGAGGAAGTGCTTAGGGAGTTTCCTTGAGGAAGTTTTAAATGGAATTTTTTTTATATAATATACTATGTGGTATATATGTGTATTATATTTATTATGAATCATGATTATAATATATAATATATAATGTACGATATGTTATGTTATATATATGCATATTTTCTATTATAATTTTTCCAAGGAACACCTTGCAGGAGATTCCTCAGACACTTTGTTAAGACCTCGACAAAGCCCCATTTTATGCGTAAAACCCCATATTAAGCCTTTGATATTGAATTTTACATTTATAGTATTATAGTTGTATGTTAGCTAGAACCCTTCATGTTACCCTTTCATTATAATTGTACCCTTTGTCTCTCTCTCTCTCTCACACACACACACACACACACACACCAAGGAGACCTAGTCTTAGGATCATCTTATCACATCTCATATTGTATTATAAATTGGATATATTTTAAGAGGAGGGTTCCCTCTCAAAGTGGATTGTAATTCATTGTCTTTTCATCATTTTGAATATGTGGCATCATAACATTTGGTATCAGAGCATCGATCCTAAGGATTTCTTCTCTAAGCAAGTCATCTTAGAATTTTCGCTATAACGTTTTTTCTAGGATGATTCAGATAGTGAAACTTGGAGGTTATTTATAAGACATATCAAGGTATATTTGGTGAAACTTTTAGCTTCTGGGTCATTATAATTTCAGAGACATACCCTATGTAAGATATGATTTTTTACTAGTCCTATAACTAGTCTCAAACATGTGTTGTTGGTAAAACAATCAAATCTTCTTCAGAGCAGATCCAAATTCAGTGAGACCAATTCAATTTGAAAGAAGACGGGCCTTAGTTTTTCTAGTACATTTTTTTAGAATCTAGTATTAAATATTGGATACATAGCATTATGTACAAGTTTTTTCTCAGGAAAGGTCAAAATTCAAAAAGATTTGGGAAAGTTACCATAACTTTCATTTGGCACACCCAATTTTGGTCAGACCTGTGACATTGTAGAAAAGACATATTAGAGTAATATAGGCTGAAATTTCAGACGTAGAAGGGTCAAAATTTCAAAAATACATCATAAGGAAGGTCGGCCAGAAGGACAAACTCCAAATTAGGGTCTCAAAGGTACGTCACTTACAATTGGCATAACTTTTGATTGTAATATCTATTTTTGGTGATTCAAAATTTGTGATAAAGAGAAAATATAGGAGTATTATTTTTATTATCCCACATGGCTCCAAAAAATGTTTCAACACCAATTAAACCTCCAGAAACCTCACACTGGGCGTGGGAAGAAAATGAAGATTTCAAAAACAGGCTATCCGAATTAAAGAACCAAGTTGATGAAATAAATGGTAGTGTGTTGAAATGAGTGGATTTAAAATATTCTAAAGAATTCCTTAAAATGGAAATGGAAAAGAAGATGTAAGAAAAGATGAATGAAAATATGGAACATATGGAAAATAAGATGGATGACATGAAAAATAAGATGAATGAAATGGAAAATAAGATGGATGAAAATAAAGTAGAAATACAAAAATCCATGAAGGAATCAAAAATTCATTTTCCTCCATGATCTTCCAAGATCTAGATGAGAGAGCCCCTAAAGGAGATATTAAAATGCAAGGAACTCATGAAAATAAGGGTAGTATTTAGGTTGAACAAACTGTCGAAAATAATAATTTTTCTAGTGGATTTAAATCTAATAGTGGAGTTAAATTATAGTAGGGGTCCTAAATTCAACCTTCCCAAGATTGGATTAAAGAAGTTTGATGGAACATAGGTCTTTACCTCGGTGAACCAAATAGAGAAATATTTTGAATTGTGTAATATTATGGATGATAAGAAAATGATTCACATAGAAACCATGAACTTTGAGATAAAACCATATCAATGGTATTAATAGGTAGTTAAAATGAAGCCCCCTCTTTATCATTATACTTGGGGTTTATTTACAAGAGACTTAGAAGCATAATATGGGAAAGTGTGGGAACATGACTACTTCAATCAATTGACAAAAATCAAGCACTTAGGTGATATTGAARATTATAATTCAGAATTTYAGGTCTTGGCCATAAGGGTGGATGGCATAAGSGATGAAAATTTGTGGGAAGCTTACATGGGTGGATTAAAACAAGACATTAAACATCAGAATTTTTTAAGACATCCTACAAATATTATGGAAGCTATGCAAATTGCTTGTCATATTCAAGCCAAAAATAAGGCTACACTCAAGTCTACCATTGGAGSATACACAAGAAGTAGAGATCGTTTTGGGGTTCATATGATGTACCTCAATMTACAAGGTTGACACCTAAAAAAATGGATGAAAGAAGAGAAAAAGGACTATGCTTCAATTGTGACAGCRAGTACAKCARGRGCATAAATGYGGTGAGAAKAAATTATTCTACATAGACYGTGAAGAGGAATAAGATCARGAATTCGAACTGCCACAAGATCCATATCTAGAAGAAACTACTCCAACAATATATTATCATGCATTGGCCARCATCARTACTCCACAAACCCTYGAGATACAAGGATACRYCAAGAAGAAAAAGGAAACAATATTGATTGATTTTGGTAGTACCCATAATTTCATCAATTACAAATTAGAAAAATATCTCAATTGCTTTGTATATCCCACACCATAGTTTCAGGTAATGATTGCAGATGAAGGTACCATAATTTTTTCATGGAAATGACATAGTATTAAGCTCAACATGGGGGAGTATTTTTTGGATAGCCCCATGACTATCATCCAAATGGGGGGTGTAGATGTTGTATTAGGGGTCCAATGGTTACAATCATTGGGAACAATGAGCCTTAATTTTCAAGACATTTTCATGAGATTTTCCATATATGGTAAGGAAATTGAGCTTAGAGGTATCCAAGGGAAACCACTAAGGTGATAAGCTCTAACAACATTGAAAATTACTCAAAAAGGGACACCAAAGTGTATTTTCACACTTGTGCTCATTTGATGTTCAAACATCTATATGCTCTACTCCATTAGACCTCCAAATAGTTATCAAAAATCATTCCAAGGTATTTGGTGAAATTCCTAAGGGTCTTCCACCTACTTGAGATTATGACCATGCTATTCGTTTGCAACCAGGAAGTGTACCACCTAACATTAGGCCTTACAGGTATCCATATGCACATAAGAGTGAGATTGAGCACATGGTCCAAGAAATGTTAGAGGTCGAAATCATTCAACCTAGCCAAAGTTCTTTCTCTTCACCAGTGGTGATGGTTACAAAAAAGGATGGTTCATGGCATATGTGTCCAGATTATAGACGACTCAACAAAATGACCATCAAATATAAGTTTCATATTCCTCTCCTTGAAGAATTATTACATGAATTGCATGGAGAAAAATTCTTTACTAAGCTAGATCTTCATTCGGGATATCATCAAATTAGAATGAGGCGGGAAGATATTCCTAAAACATCTTTTAGAACACATGACAATCATTATGAGTATTTTCTTATGCCATTTGGACTCACTAATCCACCTTCAACATTTCAAATCTTGATGAATTCTATTTTCAAGGCCTTCCTTAGAAAATTTGTGTTATTATTTTTTGAAGACATACTAATCTACAACAAATATTGGGAAAAGCATGCACAACATGTTGACATACTATTACATCTATTGGAAGAGAAACAATTGTATGAAAATCCTTCCAAGTGTGTCTTTGGGGTTCAAGAAGTGGAATATTTGATTCATATTGTATCTCATGAAGGTGTAAAAGTGGACCCTAACAAAATTAAATCTATGAGGGAATGGACGATTCCCAAAAACGTGAAGAAACTTGGAGGATTATTAGGGTTAACAATAAATTATCACAAGTTTGTCAATAGTTATGGTAAAATAGTATCACCTCTAACAACATTATTAAAGAAGGAAGCATTTTCTTGGACCAAAGAAGCAACCAAAGCTTTCAAAAAAATTAAGGAGGTTATGTGTACTTCTCTCGTCCCTGCCACACTGGACTTTACAAAAACATTTATTGTGGAGTGTGATGCCTCGGGCCATGGAATTGGTGCATTTTTAATGCAAGAAGGAAGGACCCTTGCCTTTGAAAGCATCCAACTTAAAGGAAAGAACTTATTCAAACCCATTAATGAAAAAGAAATGCTGGCCATAGTACATACCATTCAGAAATGACACCCTTACCTAATAAGAAGACACTTCAAAGTAAAAGCAAATCATGCTAGTTTGAAGTACTTCTTAGAGAAACAATTATATTTATAAGAGAAGCAAAAATGGGTTGCAAATATGTTAGGTTATGAATTTGAAATTATATATAAAAAAAATAAAACATAATGTTGTGCCAGATGCCCTTTCAAGTAAATAGGAAGAAACAAAAGGTTCACTATGTGTTATTTCTATTCCACAATCTGATTGGGTGGAAGAATCAAGTATAGAATGGAAGCAAGATGAATAGTTATGCAAGATCATTCAACAACTACATGAGGACCCCAGTTCATTATATTTTTTTTAATGGAAGAATGATTTTCTATGGTATCATGATCACCTATATTTATGTAAGAATTCCCAACTCAAACAGAAGGTCCTTATGGAATTGCACACTTCACCTATAGGAGGTCATTAAGGATCCTTGAAAACATACCATAGGATCATGAATGATTTTTTTTGGGAAGGTCTTAAAATTGATGTTCAAAAGTTTATGTCTATATGTTTAGTCTGCTAATAGAATAAGGGAGAAACAATCAAGACTTCTGGTCTCCTACAACCATTAGCTATACCAAGCCAACGCCGGGAAGAAGTTTCAATGGATTTTATTACAGGTTTACCCAAATCCGAAGGAAATATTGTCATCATGGTAGTAGTGGATTGACTAACAAAGTATACCCATTTTTTCTCTCTTTCTCATCCTTTTAAATCAAGTACAGTAGTCACGACATTCATGGAAACAATTCAAAAGCTACATGGAGTCCCCAAGATTATTGTAAGTGATAGAGATCCAATTTTCATTGGAAATTTTTGGACTGCATTATTTTCTTTTTTGGGTACTCAATTAGCTCACAACTCATCTTATCACCCTCAATCTGATGGAAAAAATGATATTGTGAATAAATGTCTAGAAGGATATCTTCGTTGTTTTGCATCCAATAAATGAACACAATGGGTCAAGTGGTTTCCTTTGGCAGAATGGTGGTACAACACATCCTTCCATACTTCATAAAAAATGTCCCCATTTCTTGCACTTTATGTATATCATCCTCCATCCATTACATCACCCTTGAAATGGAATACAAAGGTTCAAGAAGTGGAGGACCACATAGGGAACCAATAAGAGGTTCTAAAACTATTGAAGAAAAACTTGGTTATGGTACAAAATAGGATGAAACAACAAGCAGATCAACATCACAATGAAAGGGATTTTGAAGTGGGGGATTGGGTACTTCTGAGGCTACAAACACATAAAAAAATGTCCCTCAAACAACAAAAGAAGGATACTAAATTAACACCCAAATATTATGGCCCCTATAAGGTGTTGCAAAGGATTGGAAGTATGGATTACAAATTTGAGTTGCCTCCATCTTCACGGGTACATCCAATCTTCCATGTTTCTTGCTTAAAGAAGGTAATCAACAACAAGATCCCAATCCAAACCATTTTACCAGAGATTAATGAAGAAGGGAAAATCATAATAGAACCAGAAACAATCCTTGAAACAAGGATTAAGCAACTAAGAAATTGAGCAATCACGAAGTACCTCATCAAATGGAAGAACCTACCAGTGGAAGAGGCAACATGGGAAGATGAGTTCTTCATGCAGAAACACCCGCAGTTAGTCAAGTGTTTAAGACAAAACTTGTTTAAAGGGGAGGGGCATGTTAAGACTTAGACAAATCCCCATTTTATGTGTAAAATCCCTTATTAAGCCCTATATATTTAATTATTACATTTATAGTATTATAATTGTAAGTCAGCTAGAACCCTTCATGGTACCCTTTCATTATAATTTTACCCTTTGTCTCCTATATATATATACCAAGGAGACCTAGTATTAGGATCATCTTATCACATATCATAATGTATTATGAATTGGATATATTGTAAAAGGAGGTTTCCCCCTTGAAGTGGACTATAATTCATTGACTTTTCATCATTTTTAAGGCATTGGATCATAACACACTTCCCCAGATTGCATGTGGTACCCAATGCAAACCTATTGATGTTCATTACAATGCCTAACCTTATAGGGACATTGAGTGAGGCACATAATAAATAAAATAAGCCAGAGGAATCAACCTTGAGACCTCCTACATGAAGTTCAAAGCAATCCATGACTCAAGCTACCACTTGAGCTAGTCCACGAGATTTATAATTTATATTGTAATTAATATTATGTATTATAATATTATAAGTTTTTCTTTTCTAAATTTTACATGTGATGCATCCCCACGCCCACAGATATCTTAGTTTTAAAATTATATTCCCATCCCCTAGTCAAGAATGTCCCACACTTAAAAGTTCTATTTTATTTTACTTGGCCAGATGCACTTCAACATCAACTCCAAAATCATATTGTGAACTCTTCATTTAAATATTATAAGAGAGATTTTGGGTTGATATTTATTTTCCACCCATGCCTTCATTCTCCTTAAGGCCTTCTATAGTGATGCAAAGAACCTTCTTTAAATGAAGGGTTTTGATCTCTTTCATTTAGAATTTCCCTAACTTCCTTAGTGAATATTAGAAACATACCACCAAATTCTCCCTTGGTCACATATTTTTTCCGACAACTTTCAACGTGACTATCTCTATGACCTTCCTTTCTTTGGAATCTTGTTTGACTACTTGCTTGAATCCCAAATGATTTCTTTGATACCAACATGTAGCATCCCTATATACAAAAAGGAACTATTTGTGCAATCTATAAAACTAATTAAAAGTAACCCTAAAATGAAAGGACTAGAGAGCCACAAGTACAAAAATATCGGGGCCACATGCAGACCCAAGTGAATTGCACCTACAAAATTGTTGTATGGAGAAAGAGCTCTCTAATGATAACTTTGTGACCTAGATTGTTGAAGGAAAAAGTCACAAAAGNAAGAGAGATTTTGGGTTGATATTTATTTTCCACCCATGCCTTCATTCTCCTTAAGGCCTTCTATAGTGATGCAAAGAACCTTCTTTAAATGAAGGGTTTTGATCTCTTTCATTTAGAATTTCCCTAACTTCCTTAGTGAATATTAGAAACATACCACCAAATTCTCCCTTGGTCACATATTTTTTCCGACAACTTTCAACGTGACTATCTCTATGACCTTCCTTTCTTTGGAATCTTGTTTGACTACTTGCTTGAATCCCAAATGATTTCTTTGATACCAACATGTAGCATCCCTATATACAAAAAGGAACTATTTGTGCAATCTATAAAACTAATTAAAAGTAACCCTAAAATGAAAGGACTAGAGAGCCACAAGTACAAAAATATCGGGGCCACATGCAGACCCAAGTGAATTGCACCTACAAAATTGTTGTATGGAGAAAGAGCTCTCTAATGATAACTTTGTGACCTAGATTGTTGAAGGAAAAAGTCACAAAAGAGGAGAAACCCCTATTTATACAAAAAAGAGAAAGAAACCCTAACTAGAAGCCCAAGTTACCAATAGGGATAATTGGGCCCTTACTACATGAAAGTGGATTTTTACATTTTTGAAATATAATATCCAGGACTAGAACACTATTAGAAAATAATGAGCTAATAGATAAAATAACTCATATACATATCAATTTACTTGCATGATAAATATGTGTTTAGGTTCACAACAAATTGTTAAAGGGATATGCCTCATTCATGTGCATAAGACCGGTTCCCTTTTGCAATAAGGCCTAATATCCAATTTTAAACACTATATAGATAGATAAATAGACATTGAAAATGCATCTTATATTATATTACTACACACAAAAAAATACATTAAGGTATACATATTACTAATCAATGAACCATGCTCGGATTATACAAACTTCCCCTCCCAACACAGATAAGCAGCGACAGAGTATCTTCCTTTTCCCCAATATCAAAGGAATCTATATTTCTTGAGGACAATGCTAATCTCGTGGAAATTAGAACTAGCAATCCTAATTTCCATCCCCTTGACATACCATATTTGGAAAAATCTCATCAACCTTTTTTTTTCCATATTCCTCTACCATATTGTCTAATTACTCTTATTAAGTTCTCCATTAGGGAGGAGAGTGCCTCCAATATTCTCTTGCAATCAAACATCTTTTAGGAGATATCATGATGCATCTAAAGAAAAAATATACAAATAGGCCCCCAAAGGACACCCTTTCTTGATATACCTTTGGAGCAGAATCACCTCTGAAATTTCTTATTAACATGAACTCTTACTGAGAAACTTTTCTATCTTTGCTTTAATTTGTTGATGTTATATTTGCTCCTGCATTATGGAATATAAACTATTTTTCTATTGTTTTTTGTTTTTGTTGTTTGGAAAAGGTTTTAACAATTTCATGAATATTTTTGTGCCCTCATATCAGTTTCCTTTTTACCCAATAAGCTAGCTATTTTTTTGCATATTTTTCTTTACTGAAGACATGCATAATTCATTAAGAGTAGTACTTGGACTATAGTTTTAACATTTTAGACAACAATTTTCATGCTTATAGGTTTCTTGGTTCGATGCTCTTTTTTTCTTATTGTTCTTGGTATGTATAATGTTTGTCATTTCATGTGTATAACTTGGGTTTTTATCTCATGTGGGTTCCCCTATCATCAACATTTTCCATTGAAAACAAATCTTCTCCTATTAACCTAAGGGAATTAAAAATCACCTTGAGAGGACAATTTTTTTTTCCCATGTGAAACATATATTTGATTTTCACTTATTGGTTCTACTATCAAAACATATTTATGTTAATGTAAAATTTCCTCAGTTAGCAACATCTGTGCAAGCACAAGTTTCTACTGGAAGGATATCAAATCATTATAGATTCTCTAGCAAGTAGCTATGGAAAATTAAGCTTGTGAAGTTAAACAAATGGTTACATTTTAATCTGAATATTCTATTAAATCAAAACCTTTTACTAAATCTGTAGTGTCCAAGTTATGATGGTTATATTGCAATTCCATTTTAATTTGTATTTTGTTGTGCCAAACACTACAACCCTCCATTTTGCTTGTAATCCATTTGTAAATTTTTTTTAAGAAATGGAGCCCTTTACATTTTTTGACTTTGATAAGCTCTTCTAGAAGCCTCTTTAATTAGCTCTTAACTTCATCCTTCAATTTTCACTTCCCTCAATTAACATTTCTCAAAAAGGAAAACACTTAAAAAAAAATCTTTCAAGTCTTTTGAATTTTCGACAAAGTTGATCAAAACTCCTCTAATGCACATCAGAGGAGTTAACTTCAACTCCTTTGATGTACATTGGAAGATTTTCTCGTAACTCTGTTGATGAGTGTTCTCCCTCCGAAGAGCCTTCCCCATCACACTAGTTACTCGTAACTCCTTCGATGAAATTGGAGGAGTTAACTTCAACTCTTCTGATTTCATTGGAGGAGTTTCCTCCATATTCTTTGATAGAACTGGCACACTTCACGTTAAGTTATCTAATGTATATCAAAGGACTTCCCATGAATTCCTCCGATGTACATTGGAGGACTTAACCTCAACTTCGTCGATTTTAAATAACACCTACCCACATTCAATGCTAACTTCACCCAATATTATAAATACATCACTCCCCCTTTTCCCGCTATCTCACCGAGCATCAAGGAGAAGAAGGTATCTCCAAAACAAAAGTGCATCGAGTTCCAACCCAAGAATCCTCGATTGGTCATGATCGTCCATGTGGCATCTAACAGTCAAGTAAGCCATCGATCCACCACCTACAATTTGGGGTTAGGGTTATTTTCGTTTCTTCTATTTTTTATTATTACCCTTAGAATCTCTAACTCCCCCCATGATCGTTACAATTATCCACTTGGCATCCCTACCAAAATATCCCTGCGCTGCCCTTCTGTCAAGATTCTCGGATTTCGCAAAACACTTCCTAATCCAAATTTTTCACTGATACTTTCCCATAGTATGAACTTTCTATTTCCACCGACAACATTCCCTTTTGTCACAACCCTAAAAATTTCAAAGCAAAGCATCCCTGACCACAACCTACAAACTCAAACCCGAAGCCCTTCGGCTAAAGACCTTGGTGTTAGTTTGGATTAAACCTGGCAGTAAGACTTGGTGCAAACCTGTCAATGGGCTTAGCCTTCCCCTTTGATCATTCGTGGAGAAATCAACCAAACTTCATTGTTTCCATAGACCTATCGGATATTTTGTCCTCAACTCCTTCAATCACATCGGAGGAGTTCGCATTAACTCTTATGATGTGATCAGAGGAGTTGATATTAACCTCATGGATCCTTATCACACATTCGATACTTTCACGACAACTGTGTCGATAGTCATCAGAGGATTTCACTATAACTGCGTTGATAATCATCGAACCACTTGTTGTTAACTTCTATGATTTTCATCGGAGAAGTTAATATCAACGAGTCTGGTTTATATCGGAATACTTGTTAATAAATCCTACAATTTACATCAGAGGAGTTAACATCAAACCCTCTGATATTACCTTCTGGGCACCTTTTGAGTCAGTTTCTTCCCCAATATTCACCAGATTGCTCACCGTGCCTACTATTATGCTTTCATCTTCAGATAATGAATTTCCACACAACATTAGCACCAGTGATTCCTCAAGTATGGATTAATTTTATTTTTTCCAAATGCATACATTAGTTATATACTTTTTCTCTCACATTATACTTGTTTGTCACTCAACAGGTATAGACATGTCTCCCAAAAATAAAGTGGTTAGCAAGACAACTTCCATCGGAGCTTTTGGCAATGTCAAACAAATTGAAGATGAACCAGAGATAGTCGGGTTCGTTTATGATGACACTGCTAGAATCCTAGAAAAATAAGAATAAACACTCAAATGGGGAAAAGTATACCAAATGTTCAAGAAGCAAAACACGTTGTTGATTCTGAGGATAAGGATGAGTTAAGAGTCTTCAAAAATATTAGAAAATCGGGGATATAAAAAGTTGCATCCCGAGTTGTTGTCTTTCCATGCATCAATGCAATCTCTTGGATCCTAAAACATATAGACCTGGAAATAGACACGTATGCAATGCTAGAGAGGATCCCATAGCATATTTCCACCCTGGAGACTTAGAGAAATATTATCATATTGAAAAGGGAATGAAGAAGCTAGACAACAATCTACTTGTGGATTTCGATCACTCTACCAAAGAATTGTGCCCCAAGTGGTACAAGTTGGACAAGCAGTTCAAATATGGGCCTAAAGGAGGCTACCCCACAACTTTCTTAAGGAATCCATACCAATACGTGGTGGCCATGTTATGTCGACTCTATGGAGAACCAGACGCATCTCAATTCTCTTTGTCGTATCTTTCATTAATCTACTATTGTGTAGACAAGGGAGCATCATTCAATTGGGGTGACATATTGTCCACCAATCTAGTAGAAGCTATCACAATTGTATCAGAAGCCCAACCAGGGACCTTCCATAGTTTTCACATGTCCTCGTGTCTTTTGGACATTATGTGTGTGGCTCATTAGTACCCTAAAATGGGATGGAGATGGAAAACCTTAGACCAACCAATTCACGTCTATTGCAAAGTGCTCTGGGAGCATAAATACCAGAAAGAATACCAAAAAGTTTGGGAAAAATTCATTTCCCCCTTATATTAGTTTATATTTTTCACACCTCCTCCATGCATGATTAAAAAAGTAAGCACAATAATCAGGATAATTCGGGATCGGTTCCTTTTAGCACATGATACTTACATCAGAATATATGGTTCTATGAAAGCTCCTCATATTCTCCCGTGGTTCATGCCAAATAGATTGGATCTCCAAGAAGTAGCAAAAGAAACAATGCATAGTCTAGTTGGGACGGTGTATCGAAGAGTAACCCTTACTGTTGTCGAACAAATTATGTCTCGTCAACACATTCATTATAAAATGTTCTCTATTTATTGGATTCTCGTCTCAATAGTTCAAATGATGATTTTTTTGCAAGTAGTATAGTTCTAGTGGAATAATAATTATGTTATATATGTGTTATGTGCATATAAGAAGCATGACTATAGAAATATTGGAGTATAAGTGAAATACAATGTTATGGAATAGTTTTTAGAAGGCTTCACAACCATGTAATATTCATTATTTCCCATTTATGCTATCTATGACATAATGAAACACTCTAAATAGATGGTCGAGAATAATAATTGTACATCCCACGCAACACTACAACTGGCACTAAAAGGAAAACATATTATAGCGGAAATTTTTGTTGAACCTCCCTCCTAAAAAATCTCCCTTCTCTATTTATAATAGACGTTTCTAGTAGAGGCGGATGACTAGAGGTTTTACCAAAGGTTTTTTGGTGAATGCACTTATATCATCTTAGGATCCCTGATGTGCTCACATATATAGTGCACTGATGTGTTCCCATAATAGGTGCACTCGCAATCGTTATCACTATTCTATCACAAATTATTGGTTTAAATCAATTCTATATATACTCTAATTGGTGTGTCTTTGAATTGTATGTGCACTTGTGTGTCACTATATAAAACACATAGAATAATGTTTAGACATTTTGTTATACAATATCGATTTTATTTTTAAAAAATCACAAAAACTTATCGATGTGCTCCCATATAGGGTGCAACAATGTGTTCTCATTATCAACACATTGGAGGTTGTTATTACTATTATGTGATAAAATATTGGTTTAATCAATTCTAAAGATACTCTAATTAGTGTATCTTAAACCGTAACTGCATCGATGTGTCACTATATAAGATGCACCCAACAAGGTTTAATCATTTTTTATACAATATCAATTTTATGTAAAAAAATACAAAAATATATCAGTGCTCTCCCATATATGGCATGTTATTGCAGGATTTGTAGTTGTGCAAATCCCAACACAAGATCCCCAAATCTTGCGTAACTACGGGAAATCCTACCACTGTCACCTTAGTAAGAAATCCCCTCGTTTTAGTGATGGAGGAGGTCCACCACAAGGGAAGCTTCCCCGGTGACCTAAAGGGATCAAAGTAACAAGTTTGTTAGCCAAGCCTACCACCCCCTCTCTTGATCACCCAAGTCAAGGTCTAGGTTAAGGAGAAATAAGAGGTAACAAGATGGTTTGAGTACCTTCCCAGAACAAGAATACTTGTAGCATATAGATGATGATTTCCAATTACAAGCATGCAAATAATACCTCTTTAAGACACTAGACAATGAAGTTTTCTACGGCTGTCATGAAATTGCAACAATTAATAGTAGGGCAACAACAATGAAATAATTATAGTAGAGACAATTAGTACACTTCAGAATTACAACAATTCACTATGAAAACTTAGCATTAAATCAACAGAACATTGTCCAATTGTTAGATGCAATCTCTGGGTATGTTAGGCCACTATTAGAGTGATGTATGCAACAATGATGCATACCCCCTTCTCTCCTAAGGGTTGCGCAACCTCTCGATCAAGGATCTTCAATTCTGAGATGAATTTTCTCTCTCAGACCTTAATGGTCTCACTTACGAATTAACACATGCCCTTTTTGTCCTCTATTGTAGGTTCTATGGCACCCACAACCTCTTTCTTCATGCTGTTGAACTCACAGGTTTCAGGCACAAGCTCCTCTCCCATTAGCCCCTTCCCGCATGTGACCTTGGGCTATGTCCTTGCTTAAACGCACGATTGCAGGCATGCCCAAGAGTGGTTTGGGATCAACCCGCTTTTCTCCCCGCAATTTACCTCCAGCTGCCACATACCCCTTTGCCGATACCATGGTTTCGATTGCGGCCTGCTCTCGAAATTTTAACGTCCGAGCACTTTCTAGCCCCGAAATCAAGCATGAACGTTGATCTCCCAATATTGGGTGGATCCTCTCGATCAAAGGTTCAGATCCATCTCCCTTTCTTCCTTTCCTCTGGATCACGCCTTCCTAGATCTTCATGATCTACCGACACGTGCCCCCTCCAAATCGACGGTCGAGATCGATTCCGCCTTTAAGGATTCGAGAGTTTCAATTCTCAAACCTTGTTTTCTTCACAATGCTTCCACCTAGATCTCACGATCTATTGATGCATGTATCTCATAGATCGACGACTACAATTTCTTCGAGTCTTCGAACTTCAGAGAACTCAACTTTCAATCCTTTTATGAAATGCTTTTATCCGAAGCTTTCGATCTATTGAAACGTGTCTCTTGCAGATTGACGACTATGACTGCTTCGAGTCTTCAAGATTCAAAAAACTCAACCCTCAACTTTCACTTTCCTTCGAAGTCCATAGATTTCTACCGCGTCTCCTCTGAATCAGATGGTTGAGATTCACTTCGGATTTCCGGGGTTCAAAAATCTCAATTCTCAAACTTCTCCTTGCTCACTTTTTTGTTTTCCCAGAGCGTTTTATCTGGAACACACAATCAATTGACGCGTGTCCTCCTACAGATCAAAGGTCCCCAACTACTTTGATTATTTAGACTGTGAGAGTCTCAACACCCCACCTTCACTTCCTCCTGAAACTCACGATTTGTCGCCATGGGTTGCTCTGAATCTGATGGTCAGGATTCACTTTAGATTTCGGGTTTCGGGAGTTTCAATTCTCAACCAAAATCCTTGAAGTGAGATTTTCTGGAGTCTCAGATCTGCTGACATGTACTCTTCCTGATGACCAACAATCAGGATTTACTTCGACAATTCCACTTTCTCCTCGTCCACAATCTTTCAAAATTGTGGATCTCGTGTCACCTGTCCCTCTTGACGATGGACGATTCCTAGTCACTTTGGGACTTTGGAACTTTGGTAGTTTGCTCTACTCTACACTTCAAGAAACTTAAAGATCATGCATCTTTCCCAGATCCAGCGATCTAAAATGCTCTCTTCTCCCTCCTGGACGGATATTAGCCAGTGATTCGGGAAAACTTCAAAATTATTACTTTCTTTGAAGATATTTCCCGCTATCTCTCATGAGATTGCTTGCCTTCTACTCCTTTGAATCCTTAAAGAGCCACTTCGACACTTAGTCGAATTTCGGATTTGTGCACTCCTTGCAACAAATTCTTATGCAAGGTTTGGGTTCTTGTGGGCGACTGTGCACACCTTGCAACAATCACTTTGCATTCCTTGCAAAGGTAAAGTTTCGCGCTATCTCTTCTGAGCTTCATAATCGAAACAGATTATGTCAATGCACTCCTTGCAGACTGTGTGCACACCTTGCACAGACTCAATCAAATTGATACAATTGAAACTTATGCAAACATCTCACAATTTCATATATTCGTAATGAAATTCATTCATTCATGAAAACAACAATAACAAGGAATTGCAAACAATAACAACACCATGCATTGGATCAATTTTCCTCTGTTATATCCATCCAAAAGTAAATGGCTACAGTTATGATCAAAACAACAACTAAAAATTCAGAAATTTCCTAATAAATCGCAGCAGCCTCATTTGGGTGTACAAAACCTCTATTTATCTCAGAGGGTTCTTAGGGTTCCCCCCGACTACTCGTCTACTCGAAAACAAAACCTAACTACTACCTTAGTTCATTTCCATTCAATACTTGGAGTGAAAACTCCCATATCACTCATGATCATTCAACTTCCAAGTGTTTGATCTTCTTTCGTTTTTCAATCAGCTCCAAAAGATTCGCAGTAAACGCTAGCGTTTAAGATTCTGAAATGATTCCAAGGTGTTGAGTTGTCCTTCCACGCGTGCTCGCTGACGATGCTCCTACATCATACTCCCCTGGACAAAAATTCATGGAATCTTATCCATGAGCTCTTGCACCGACTTTCCATGCTTCTGGATATCAACTTCATTTTCCCAAATGGCATCTTTTATTGGGTGTCCCTTCCACTTGACCAAATATTCAAAATAGGTCTTCCTCCTGGTCTTTTTTCCAATCCTCTAATCAACAATCTTCTCCATTTGTGGTTTTTCTGCTATAGGCATCTGTTTATCCCACTGAATCTTCTCTTGATCTTCTGATCCCTCTGTGTCATCTTCCCTGTAAGGGTACATGTCTGAAACGTTAAATATGGATGATATGACCACATCATCTGGTAGCTCAATCTCATAAGCGTTTATATCAAACTTCCTTAAGATATTACATGGCCCTATCTTCTTCATATTTAACTTGTTATATGTTCCCCTAGGGAACCTTTCTTTCCCGAGATGTGCCAGAACCTGATCTCCTACTTCAAATTGAAGTTCCCTGTGATGTTGATAAACTCTGTGCTTGTACTCTTGGCTAGAGCTTTGCAATTGTCCTCTTATTTGGCTATGGAGCTTCTGCATTTCTGCAGCAAAATCTTCTGCTCCAGCGCTTCTGATATCACTCTGTTCAAGGTCTCTCAACTCAGATACTCCCCTTGGTTGCATTCCATACAATATTTTTAATGGGCTCTTTCCAGTGCTCATGTTTGGTGAGTCAATGTATGCAAATTCTTCTTGTGGAAGAATCTAATCCCACTAATTATGATGCTCAGTGACCAGAGTCCTCATTAAGTTTACCAAACTTTTGTTTACCACCTCAGTCTGTCCATCTATCTGAGGGTGATAAGCTGAGCTGAAGGACAAATTTGTCCCCAACTTCTTCCATAGTGTTCTCCAGAAATGACCAACAAATTTAGTGTCTCTTTCTGAGACAATGCTCCTGTGTAGTCCATGAAGCCTCACAACTTCCTCGAAAAACAAATTTGCAACATGTGTTGCATCACTAGTCTTCTGACATGGGATAAAGTGTGCAATATTTGAAAATCTATCCACCACCACAAATATGGAATCACATCCTCTTTGTATTCTTGGCAATCCCAACGCAAAATCCATGCTTATTGCATCCCAAGGCCTCTCTGGTATTGGGAATGTTTGATACAATCCAATGTTTTGTCTTTTACCCTTTGCATGTTGGCATATTCTACATATGTTCACAAATTTTATCACTTATGTTCTCATACCTGGCCAATAGTATGAACTGCTCAACTGTGCAAATGTTTTATCGTGGCTGAAATGTCCAACCAATCCTCCACTATGCTTTTCCTTCAAAATGTTATCCCTTATTGAACATTTTGGTATGCACAACTAATTTCCCTTGAACAAAAATACCTCTTGAATCATATACTTTGTCCACTGGCTCCTATCTCTCAACACAGGATTTGTAGATGCTTCGTATGCTTCCTTGAAATCTAGATCATCACAATACATATCCTTCGGGTGTTCAAATCCCAATGTCTTCACCTGAAAATCCTGCAGAATCAAACATCCCTTTCTTAATGCATCAACAACTTTGTTAGCATTCCCAACAATATGTTTTATGAAAAAATTAAAATTCTGCAAAAACTCAATCCACTTTGCATGCCTCCAATTCAAATCTTGGTTGTCACTATACAAGACAAATTCCCGTGGAACAAGGTAGTGCCTCCATTTCTTCAGGGCTTGAATTATGGCATAAAAATCCTTATCATATGTGGAGTATTTTCTCTTAGTCTCATTCAACTTCTCATTGAAATATGAAACATGCCTATTATCTTGGCTCAAAACTGCTCCAATTGCAACTCCACTTGCATCACATCTCACTTGAAATGTCTTTCCAAAATTTGGTAAGACCAGAATTGGTCGTTCTACTATTTTCTCCTTCAGTATATTGAAGCTCCTCTTGACCTCCTCTGTCCATTTAAAAGACTTGTGCCTCTTCTTCATTGTATCCATCATTGGTGCACAAATCCCACTGAAATATTTGATGAACTTCCTATAGAAACTTTCTAATCCATGGAAGCTTCTTACCTCAAACATACTCCTTGGTGATGGTCATTCTTTGATTACTTTCACCTTCTCTAGATCCATCTTTAGTTCATTTGAAGAGATAAAAAAACCCAAGTAAATGAGTCTATCTTCATAAAAGAGGACTTCTTCAGGTTTATCAACAACTTCTCCTGTTGTAGTCTCCTCATCACTAGTGTTAGGTGTCTCAAATTCTCCGCTTTAGTCCTGCTAAAGACCAATATATCATCCAGGTATATAACCACGAACTTGCCAATGAACTCTTTCAGTATTTAATTCATCAACCTCATAAAAGTACTCGGGGCATTTGTTAATCCAAATGGCATAACAAGCCACTCATACAAACCTTCATTTGTCTTAAAGACTGTCTTCCACTCATCACCTTCTCTCATTCTTATCTGGTGATATCCACTTTTCAAATCTATCTTAGAAAATAAATTTTCTCCACTTAAACAGTCCATTAAATCATCCATTCTTGGCAAATGGAATCTATACTTGATGGTGATCTTGTTAATGGCTTTTGAGTCTCTACACATTCTCCATCCTCCATCCTTCTTTAAACTCAACATAGTTGGCACTGCGCATGGACTCGAGCTCTCTCTGACTAAACCCTTGTCTAACAATTCATGGGCTTGGTTCTTTACCTCCTCATTCTCTTGAGGTGTCAATCTGTATGCTGCTTTGTTTGGTAGACTTGCTCCTGGTATCAAATCAATATGATGGATGCTACTTCTAATGGGTGGAAATCAGTTAGGCAACTCATAGACCACTATGTCAGCAAAATTATCCAATAATTCCTAAAAATTTTCTGGTAAATCATCCATTGAAGTACTTGTAAGGATAAATCTAGGTTTCCTCACCAGAACAAACTGCATCTCCTATTCTTTATTGACTTCTTTCAGGAGTTCCTTCCCGCTCATTAGAAGTATGATTTTGTTGGCTTCCTCTTTCACTTTCTTCTCTTCTATTGGCAACAACATGTGTGTCATACCATTCTTCTCTAAGGTGTATGTATTCTTCCTCCCATCATGAATGACATTCCTGTCAAATTTCCATGGTATTCCCAACAAGATATGACATACATCCATGGGAATTACATCACATATAATTTCATCTCTACATCCTCCTATGTTAAATTCAACAAGGGATTGTTTAGTAACCATTACATGGTGTCCATTCTGCAACCATGATACTTTGTATGGATTCAGATCCAGCTCCAATTTCTCCACCATCTCTGTGGATACTAAGTTATCAGTGCTCCCATTTTCAATTATCACCTTGCATACTCTGTCTTTAGTCTTGCAAGTTTTCCGAAATAGATTGTTCCTCTGCACTGGCTTTTCACCTCCTGCCTCTAGTTTTAAGAGAACCTTTCTCAACATCAGGGATGTTCCATCCTCTGCTCCTTTTGCTTCAACATTCCTTCTCCGTGCTTCCTAAATGTGAGCTTCACCTCCTCCTTCTTTATTTTTCTCGGGACATTCCCAAGACATGTGCCCTGTCTTTCCACATGCATAGCACCTTACTTCTCCTCCTCTGCTTCTTCCTCTTCCTATAGAAGAACTTCTTCCATCACCTTGTATTCCTTGGGAACTTCCTCCTCTTTTCGAGTGAATGTGTGGTTTCTTAGTCTCGTCTTTGGATTTATGTGCCTTGTCATGGGAAACTCCCTTCCCTTTGTTCAGGTCCGGGCTCCTACCTCTACCTCATTGGATTTTTTTTATGGCCAACTTCTCCTTTGCCTTCAGTACAAATTGATAAGCATCCTCCATTGTCCTCACTGACATCATGCTGATCTCATCCTGGATTTCATACCTCAGGCCATTTATATACCTAGCAACTTTTTCTTCATATTTCTCTCTTTGTCCAGTTTTGATGTTCAGCTTGTAGAACTCCTTTGTGTACTCTTTAACTGTCATACCCTTCTGTCTCATGTTTGGAAGCTTCTTGAACAAATTGATCTGATAATATTTGGTCATAAATTTAGCCTTAAACTTGGCTACCATTCTGTCCCAATTCTTTATCTTTTGTTTTCCCTTGCTTCTCCTCTCAGCCTGTAGTTCATCCCACCATAGTTTTGCATGTCCTTTTATCCTGGTGACAACATGTCTCATCCTTTTCTCCTCATCAACATATTCATAGTCGAAATATTTTTCCATGGATCTTATCCAATCCAGTAGCTCTTCAACATCCAAATTGCCTTCATACATTGGGACCTCTATCTTAGCTCTAGCTCCCAATATAACAACTTCTTTGGAAAAAAATTCCCCTACATCTTCTTCGAATTATACTTCTTCACTCTCTCCATCGTTGATGTCTCCAGCATCAAGTGCCCTCCTCTGCGCTGCCTCCATCGCCTCTAGTCTTGAATGAAGCTATCACATTTCTCTTTCTACAACACGATTGGATAAAGGTGGCTCCACTCGTCTCCTCGGTGGCATTGTGTTGACTATCTCTCACACACAGAGTACACCTTTTATATCCTTTGTCTCCTCTTCTTTTCCTGTTGTCTGCAAGCAAAAATTCATCTCTAATACCATTTGATGTAGACCCCCTTCTCTCTTAAGGGCTGCGTGACCTCCCGGTCAAGTATCTTCAATTCTGATCCAAATTGGATATATGAGACATTAATGGTCTCACTTATGAATTAACACAGGCCCTTTTTTTCCTCTGGTGCAAGTTCTATGGCACCTGTGACCTCTTTCTTCACACTGCTGAACTCACAGGTTTCAGGCGCAAGCTCCTATTTCGTTAGCCCCTTCCCGCATGTGACCTCGGGCTATGTCCTTGTGTAAACGCATGATTGCAGGTGTTCCCAAGAGTGGTTTGGGATCAACCCGCTTTTCTCCCCGCAATTTACCTCCAGCACGTACCCCTTTTCCATTACCGTGGTTCTGATTGCGGCCCACCCTCGAAATTTTAACGTACGAGCACTTTCTAGCCCCGCAATCAAGCGTGACCGTCAATCTCATGATATCGGGTGGATCCTCTCGATCAATGGTTCAGATCCATCTCGCTTTCTTCCTTTCTACTGGATCATGTCGTCCTAGATCTCTACGATCTGCCAATGCGTTCCCCCTCCAAATCGACGGTCGAGATCGATTTCGCCTTTCGGGCTTCGGGACTTTCAATTCTCAAACCTTGTTTTCTCCTCAATGCTTCCACCTGGAGCCCGTGATCTATTGAAATGTGTCTCTCGTAGATCGATGACTATGATTTCTTTGGGTCTTTGGACTTCAGAGAACTCAACTTTCAATCCTTTTTCGAAATGATTTTATCTGAAGCTTGTGATCTATTGACGTGTGTCTCCTGCAGATCGACGGATATGACTGCTTCGGGTCTTCGAGCTTCAAAAAACTCAACCCTAAAATTTCACCTTCCTTCGAAGTGCGCATATTTCTATTGCGTATCCTCTGAATCGGATGACTGAGATTCACTTTGGATTTCCAGGGTTCGGAAATTTCAATTCTCAAACTTCTCCTTGCTCGCTTTTTTTTTCCCGTAGCGTTTTATCCAGAACACATGATCCGTTGACGCATGTCCTCCTATAGATCGATGGTCCCCAAATACTTTGGCTATTTAGACAGCAGGAGTCTCAACACCCCACCTTCGCTTCCTCCCAAAACTCACGATCTGTCGCTCTGAATCAGATGGTCAGAATTCACTTCAGATTTTGGGTTTCAGGAGTTTCAATTCTCAACCAAAATCCTCGAAGTGAGATTTTTCGGAGTCTCAGATCTGCTGGCACATACTTCCCTTGAGGACCAATGGTCGGGATTTACTTCGGCGACTTCACTTCCTCCTCATCTACAATCTTCCGAAGTTGTGGATCTCGGGCCACCTGTCCCTCTTGACGATGGACAGTTCCTAGTCACTTTGGGACTTCAGAACTTTGGCAGTCCATTATACTATGTGCTTCAAGAAACTTAACGCTCACGCATCTTGCCTAGACCCAACGATCTGGAATGATCTCCACTCCCTCTTGGACAAATCTTAGCCGGTGATTCAGGAAACCTTCAAAATTCTTACTTTCTTTGAAGATATTTCCCTCTATCTCTCCTGAGATTTCTCGCCTTCTGCTCCTTTGACTTCTTAAAGAGCCACTTCGACACTTAGTCGAATTTCAGATCTGTGCACTCCTTGCAAAAAATTCTTACGCAAGGTTTGGGTTCTTGCGGGTGACTGTGCACGCCGTGCAACAGTCACTTTGCACTCCTTGGAAAGGGAAAGTTTGGCACTATCTCTTCTGAGCTTCAGAATCGAAACAGATTTCGTCAACGCACTCCTTCCAGACTATGTGCACACCTTGCACAGACTCAATCAAAGAGATACAATTGAAACTTATGCAAACATCTCACAATTTCATATATTCGTAACGAAATTCATTCATTCATGAAAACAACAATAACAGGGAATTGAAAACAATAACAACACCATGCATTGGATCAATTTTCCTCTGTTATATCCATTCAAAAGTAAATGGCTACAGTTATGATCAAAACGACAACTAAAAATTTAGAAATTTCCTACTAACTCTCAGCAGCCTCATTTGGGCGTACAAAACCTATATTTATCTTAGAGGATTCTTAGGGTTCCCCCCAACTACTCATCTACTCGAAAAAAAAACCTAACTTCTACCTTAGTTCATTTACATTCAAGACTAGGAGTGAAAACTCCCAGATCACTCATGATCATTCAAATTCCATGCGTTTGATATTATTCCATTTTTCAATCATCTCCAAAAGATTCGCAGTAAACGTGTTGGGTATATGTTATATTCTTTGCATGTGTGTGAGG
Source organism: Picea sitchensis (assembly GCA_010110895.2). Taxonomy (NCBI): domain Eukaryota; kingdom Viridiplantae; phylum Streptophyta; class Pinopsida; order Pinales; family Pinaceae; genus Picea; species Picea sitchensis. The sequence goes on from SNQJ01S0013962.1 coordinate 107,361, forward strand.
GCACGTCAGGTTCGACAACTGCGTCGGACGATCCCCCTAGTAGTTCTCTTTGTGTCGTGTGCATTGGGCGCTTCCTAGGGGGGTCCCAGAGGGGGCTAGGTATGGGCCCCCTGGTTAGGTGAAATGTTCGATAACAGGCGATAGCCTGGGGCAACGCCCCAAATTTTTTTTTTTGGTTGTTTTTGCTATTTTTAGCGGTTTTCTAAATTAATCCCGGATTAAGGGATTAGGGTTTTGTTTTATACGGAATACTTAAAAACATTGTATATATTGTATGGTGAATGGTGAAATTCGATATAATGAATATAAGAAAGGTTTTCCCCAGTTGAGGGTTTCCAGTATAAATCTCAGTGTACTATGTGAATGAGCCATTGATTAATTTTTGTTTTTCTTAAGAATATATATGCATTTCTTTATTTTGTAGATTTAAAATTTACATGTGGTATCAGAGCTCGTTTTTGGCTTCAGAGGGACGCCTTTGTTGTTGAGGGTTTGGCTCAGTCTTGATAGATCAAGTTTATCTTGGGTCTGTGATAAACATGGGTTTAGTGGGAGCTTTTGCAGTGGAGATTCGAGTATAGAAAGAGGAATGGTGAGCTCATCTAGAATCGAGATAGAGAAGTTCAATGGTAAAAAAATTGAGCTATGGAAGCTCAAGATGGAGGACCTTCTTTTAGACAAATAACAATGGATCGTTGTGGATCCTGGTACACAACCTATTGGTACACCGTCTACTAGCACACAAGCTACCGATACACAACATACTAGTACACAAACTACTAGTACACCACCTACTGGTATGTCAAAGGAAGATTGGGAGAAGTTGGACATAAGAGCAAGGAGTAGTATTCGACTCTGCCTGGCAGATTCAGTGTTGTTGAATGTCTCGGGAGAATCTAAATCCAAGGAACTATGGGATAAGTTGGGGAATTTGTATCAATCAAAGTCCCTGGTAAACTAGTTGTTTCTTCAAAAGAAGTTGTATCATCTTAGGATGGAAGATGGAGATTATGTGACATAACATCTAAATGACTTTAATACTCTGGTAAGTCAACTTATCTCTGTTAATATTATGATTGCAGAAGAAGATAAGTGTATTACTTTGTTATGTTCTTTGTCAGACTCTTGGGATAATTTGGTTGTAGTTTCATCCTTGTTATCTGAAGAGATGAGGTGGAAAAGCATGGATAGTCATAGTACAGATGCTTTATTTGTAAGAGGTCATACCCAAGACAGGAATCCTGGTAAGCCTTCGGGGGGGAGATCTAAATCTACAGGTAGATCTAAGTCTCTAGGAAAATCTTTGAGGAAATGTAAACAAGGCATTATAAGAAAGATTGCAAGTCTAAGAAGGTTGAAAAACCAAAGGGATCTGATAGTACCTCTTCCACAGAGGCGAAAACCTACACTGAAGAAGGAGGTGATGTTTACCTGGCATCTACAGGTACACATGCAGAC
>SNQJ01S0013962.1:116871-143013 GCA_010110895.2 Picea sitchensis
ATATATATGTTTCCGCAAGAGCTCTGTGTGTATATAATTTAATTGCATGCAATTCGAAAAATTTATGTGGCATAGCTCAGTATGGTTGTTGGCTATGTTATAGTATGTTCCGCAGAGAGAACAATAAGAGTTATATGGCATAACGTGGCCTGGAATGGATGGTCGGGGACGTTACATTATTGGTCCTAACATCATTTAATATTGGTACCATGACATAGATTGGCTTATCAACCTTAGTCTTATGCTTCCCCTTAACAAGGTCTAACAAATCCTTTATGGTGTAGTCAACACAAAAATCCATTTCTAGAACTCCACTATCTTTCCCTTTTGAAAATAGATCTTGGGAATGCTTCTTCTTCCTCTTCGAACTAATCTACTTGGTATTCTTCCATATGGACCTAATATCCATCATTCATACATTAAAAATACCTACCAAGATAACACACATACACNCTCCACTATCTTTCCCTTTTGAAAATAGATCTTGGGAATGCTTCTTCTTCCTCTTCGAACTAATCTACTTGGTATTCTTCCATATGGACCTAATATCCATCATTCATACATTAAAAATACCTACCAAGATAACACACATACACACACATTACACATTGTAATTTTTATAATAATTTATAAATTATCATTATGTACATTATGTACATTATGAAGAGTAGGGTTTGTTAATACTTTCATAATGCCATATAATAATCTACTTGAAGGCTACATCATCAATATTCAATATAATCAATTCCACGTCTATAACACCCTATGTAGGGGAGGATTAGCCCCTCATGATTTGAACTTGGGTCATTGTTAGAACAATCGCTCCAAGTTTCCACTAGATCATTGCATGACAAACTCATACAAATTATATTATATAATAATATGAATAAAATTGTAATATTAATTTATATATTGTACATTATATATATTATATAATTTATGAAGAAGAGGGGGTTGCGACTGGGGAAAACCATAGCCACAGACCCCCCGATCTGACACCTTGTCTCTGTGCGTGGATGTCTCTGCGTTTGTTGGTGGCCGTGTTCTCTCCCAGGTGCAGCTCTAGCATGTTTTGGTCCTCGATATGATGCAATGGGCCTGCGCATGGTGGTTTTGGTGATTGTTGGAGGCTAGGCTCTCTCATGGGGGCCATTTTGGTGTGTCTTTGGTGCAACTTGTTTAGTTCTAGATGGGCTTGTTCTGCTTTGGGGTTTTGTGGTGCCTCATTTCCTATGCTTGACCTGTCTTCTGTGTGGATCTGGGGTTGGTTTTCTTTGCTCAGATCTTCCGCTCCGGTGGAATGGGTTTTTTTTTATGAGGCCTTCCTTTTGCAGCCATTTGTTCTCTGTGGGTGGCAACATATGTCTTCATTGTCTCCTTTCGATCACCCTCTCTAGGTTGGGGGCATATTTCAGGGTATGGTGTATACCCTCTACTCTGTAGTTTTGGTTTCAAATTTTTTGGTGTCGAGATCTGATTTTTTCTGTCGAGATTCGGGGTTTTGGATCCTATCTTTTTCAAGAGGAATTCATGTCGCTCAATCCTGGTCTGTCCCGCTTCTGGGTTTTCAATGGACGCTTTCAAGTTGTCTACTCTCGACGAGGATTTGTTTGGGGTTTACCCACTCATGTTTGCAGTTTCTGTCTTCGGTAATGTTGGTTGTTCATGGTTTTATGTATTCTCAGATCAAGGTCCTTCTGGAGGGTGTTGGTGTCTCTCTCTTCCTCATTTATGCTGGGGGGTTTGGCCTAATATTTGAGGTCCTTTCTAAGGACATGCAATGTTGATGCATTGACACTTTGAGGTCCTTTTTGAGGGAACACAACTTTTTGGTTCCTCTTTTTCTAGTGTTCATAGGAAGGGGTCTTCTATGGTGCCACTGCCTTTAGTTTTTGTTGATGTGAGAGATTCATGCCGCTCTGACCTGGTCCTTCTGGCATATGGGGTCTTCTTTGGGGTTTCTTTCCTGGCGTGTCTTTCGGTGGAGGGGTTTCTTGTTGAACTTCATTTGTTATATTCCTAGCTCACTTATTGTATATTTCTTCGCGGCTCGTGAGCCAGCTTCTTGGCCCCTTTGGGTTTCTATTTTATGATCACTTTACCCATGGTTGGGTTGTGCTTAAGGCACCTACAAAATGTAATTTGGTTCTCTTTGGATGAATATAATTACTCTTTTTTTTCATGGAAAAAAATATATTATATAATATATTTAACCCTGAGTGTTTGATTGGTCTGACTTGTCATGCCAAAGTTGTATTGGAAAAATATGTCAGAAGGTTGAATCCACATGGGTCTCTCATCATTAAGTGTATATCTTGTACTTCAACAACTTTTACCTCGGATTTTTTTATTCATGGAAAGTGAGGAAGTGCTTAGGGAGTTTCCTTGAGGAAGTTTTAAATGGAAAAAAAATTATATAATATACTATGTGGTATATATGTGTATTATATTTATTATGAATCATGATTATAATATATAATATATAATGTACGATATGTTATGTTATATATATGCATATTTTCTATTATAATTTTTCCAAGGAACACCTTGCAAGAGAATCCTCAGACACTTTGTTAAGACCTGGACAAAGCCCCATTTTATGCGTAAAACCCCATATTAAGCCTTTGATATTGAATTATTACATTTATAGTATTATAGTTGTATGTTAGCTAGAACCCTTCATGTTACCCTTTCATTATAATTGTACCCTTTGTCTCACACACACACACACACACAGACACACACACACCAAGGAGACCTAGTCTTAGGATCATCTTATCACATCTCATATTGTATTATAAATTGGATATATTTTAAAAGGAGGGTTCCCTCTCGAAGTGGACTGTAATTCATTGACTTTTCATCATTTTGAATGTGTTGCATCATAACATTTGGTATCAGAGCATCGATCCTAAGGATTTCTTCTCCAAGCAAGTCATCTTAGAATTTTCGCTATAACATTTTTTATGGGATGATTTAGATAGTGAAACTTGGAGGTTATTTATAAGACATATCAAGGTATATTTGGTGAAACTTTTAACTTCTGGGTCATTATAATTTTAGAGACATACCCTATGTAAGATATTACTTTTTACTAGTCCTATAACTAGTCTCAAACATGTGTTGCTGGTAAAACAATCATATCTTCTTCAGAGCAGATCCAAATTCAATGAGACCAATTAAATTTGAAAGAAGATATGCCTTAGTTTTTATGGTACAATTTTTTAGAATCTAGTATTAAATATTGGATACATAGCATTATGTACAAGTTTTTTCTCAGGAAAGGTCAAAATTCAGAAAGCTTTGGGAAAGTTACCATAACTTTCATTTGGCACACCCAATTTTGGTCAGACCTATGGAATTGTAGAAAAGACATATTAGAGTAATACAGGCTGAAATTTCAAACGTAGAAGGGTCAAAATTTCAGAAATACATCATAAGGAAGGTCGGCCAGAAGGACAGACTCCAAATTAGGGTCTCAAAGGTACGGCACTTACAATTGGCATAACTTTTGATTGGAATATCTATTTTTGGTGATTCAAAATTTGTGATAAAGAGAAAATATAGGAGTATTATTTTTATTATCCCACATGGCTCCAAAAAATGTTTCAACACCAATTAAATCTCCAGAAACCTCACACTGGACGTGGGAAGAAAATGAAGATTTCAAAAACAGGCTATCCCAATTAAAGAACCAAGTTGATGAAATAAATGGTAGTATGTTGAAATGAGTGGATTTAAAATATTCTAAAGAATTCCTTAAAATGGAAATGGAAAAGAAGATGTAAGAAAAGATGAATGAAAATAGGGAACATATGGAAAATAAGATGGATGACATGAAAAATAAGATGAATGAAATGGAAAATAAGATGGATGAAAATAAAGTAGAAATACAAAAATCCATGAAGGAATCAAAAAATCATTTTCCTCCATGATCTTCCAAGATCTAGATGAGAGAGACCCTAAAGGAGATACCAAAATGCAAGGAACTCATGAAAATAAGGGTAGTATTTAGGTTGAACAAACTGTCGAGAATAATAAATTTTCTAGTGGATTTAAATCTAATAGTGGAGTTAAATTATAGTAGGGGTCCTAAATTCAACCTTCCCAAGATTGGATTAAATAAGTTTGATGGAACATAGGTCTTTACCTCGGTGAACCAAATAGAGAAATATTTTGAATTGCGTAATATTATGGATGATAAGAAAATGATTCACATAGAAACCATGAACTTTGAGATAAAACCATATCAATGGTATCAATAGGTAGTTAAAATGAAGCCCCCTCTTTATCATTATACTTGGGGTTTATTTACAAGAGACTTAGAAGCATAATATGGGAAAGTGTGGGAACATGACTACTTCAATCAATTGACAAAAATCAAGCACTTAGGTGATATTGAAGATTATAATTCAGAATTTTAGGTCTTGGCCATAAGGGTGGATGGCATAAGCGATGAAAATTTGTGGGAAGCTTACATGGGTGGATTAAAACAAGACATTAAACATCAGAATTTTTTAAGACATCCTACAAATATTATGGAAGCTATGCAAATTGCTTGTCATATTCAAGCCAAAAATAAGGCTACACTCAAGTCTACCATTGGAGGATACACAAGAAGTAGAGATCGTTTTGGGGTTCATATGATGTACCTCAATATACAAGGTTGACACCTAAAAAAATGGATGAAAGAAGAGAAAAAGGACTATGCTTCAATTGTGACAGCAAGTACAGCAAGGGCATAAATGCGGTGAGAATAAATTATTCTACATAGACCGTGAAGAGGAATAAGATCAAGAATTCGAACTGCCACAAGATCCATATCTAGAAGAAACTACTCCAACAATATATTATCATGCATTGGCCAACATCAATACTCCACAAACCCTCGAGATACAAGGATACACCAAGAAGAAAAAGGAAACAATATTGATTGATTTTGGTAGTACCCATAATTTCATCAATTACAAATTAGAAAAATATCTCAATTGCTTTGTATATCCCACACCATAGTTTCAGGTAATGATTGCAGATGAAGGTACCATAATTTTTTCATGGAAATGACATAGTATTAAGCTCAACATGGGGGAGTATTTTTTGGATAGCCCCATGACTATCATCCAAATGGGGGGTGTAGATGTTGTATTAGGGGTCCAATGGTTACAATCATTGGGAACAATGAGCCTTAATTTTCAAGACATTTTCATGAGATTTTCCATATATGGTAAGGAAATTGAGCTTAGAGGTATCCAAGGGAAACCACTAAGGTGATAAGCTCTAACAACATTGAAAATTACTCAAAAAGGGACACCAAAGTGTATTTTCACACTTGTGCTCATTTGATGTTCAAACATCTATATGCTCTACTCCATTAGACCTCCAAATAGTTATCAAAAATCATTCCAAGGTATTTGGTGAAATTCCTAAGGGTCTTCCACCTACTTGAGATTATGACCATGCTATTCATTTGCAACCAGGAAGTGTACCACCTAACATTAGGCCTTACAGGTATCCATATGCACATAAGAGTGAGATTGAGCACATGGTCCAAGACATGTTAGAGGTCGAAATCATTCAACCTAGCCAAAGTTCTTTCTCTTCACCAGTGGTGATGGTTACAAAAAAGGATGGTTCATGGCATATGTGTCAAGATTATAGACAACTCAACAAAATGACCATCAAATATAAGTGTCATATTCCTATCCTTGATGAATTATTAGATGAATTGCACGGAGATTTTTTTTTTACTAAGCTAGATCTTCATTCAGGATATCATCAAATTAGAATGAGGCGAGAAGATATTCCTAAAACATCTTTTAGAACACATGCCGGTCATTATGAGTATTTTCTTATGCCATTTGGACTCACTAATCCACCTTCAACATTTCAAAGCTTGATGAATTCTATTTTCAAGGCCTTCCTTAGAAAATTTGTGTTATTATTTTTTAAAGACATACTAATCTACAACGAATATTGGGAAGAGCATGTAAAACATGTTGACATAGTATTACATCTATTGGAAGAGAAACAATTGTATGAAAATCCTTCCAAGTGTGTCTTTGGGGTTCAAGAAGTGGAATATTTGGTTCATATTGTATCTCATGAAGGTGTAAAAGTGGACCCTAACAAAATTAAATCTATGAGGGAATGGACGATTCCCAAAACCTTGAAGAAACTTGGAGGATTATTAGGGTTAACAAGAAATTATTGCAAGTTTGTCAATAGTTATGGTCAAATATTATCACCTCTAACAACATTATTAAAGAAGGAAGCATTTTCTTGGACCAAAGAAACAACCAAAGCTTTCAAAAAAATTAAGGAGGTTATGTGTACTACTCTCGTCCCTGCCACACTGGACTTTACAAAAACATTTATTGTGGAGTGTGATGCCTCGGGCCATGGAATTGGTGCATTTTTAATGCAAGAAGGAAGGCCCCTTGCCTTTGAAAGCATCCAACTTAAAGGAAATAACTTAGTCAAACCCATTAATGAAAAAGAAATGTTGGCCATAGTACATACCATTCAGAAATCACACCCTTACCTAATAAGAAGACACTTCAAAGTAAAAGAAGATCATGCTAGTTTGAAGTACTTCTTAGAGAAACACTTATATTTATAAGAGAAACAAAAATGGGTTGCAAAGATGTTAGGTTATGAATTTGAAATTATATACAAAAAAAGAAAACATAATGTTGTGCCAAATGCCCTTTCAAGGAAATAGAAAGAAACAAAAGGTTCACTATGTGTTATTTCTATTCCACAATCTGATTGGGTGGAAGAAGCAAGATGAATAGTTATGCAAGATCATTCAACAACTACATGAGGACCCCAATTCATTAGAATTTTTTTTATGGAAGAATGATTTTCTATGGTATCATGATCACCTATATTTATGTAAGAATTCACAACTCAAATAGAAGGTCCTTCTGGAATTGCACACTTCACCTATAGGAGGTCATTAAGGATCCTTGAAAACATACCATAGGATCATGAATGATTTTTTCTGGGAAGGTCTTAAAACTGATGTTCAAAAGTTTGTGTCTATATGTTTAGTCTGCTAATAGAATAAGGGAGAAACAATCAAGACTTCTGGTCTCCTACAACCATTAGCTATACCAAGCCAACGCCGGGAAGAAGTTTCAATGGATTTTATTACAGGTTTACCCAAATCCGAAGGAAATACTGTCATCATGGTAGTAGTGGATTGACTAACAAAGTATACCCATTTTTTCTCTCTTTCTCATCCTTTTAAAGCAAGTACAGTAGTCACAACATTCATGGAAACAATTCAAAAGCTACATGGAGTCCCCAAGATTATTGTAAGTGATACAGATCCAATTTTCACTGGAAATTTTTGGACTGAATTATTTTCTTTTTTGGGTACTCAATTGGCTCACAACTCATCTTATCACCCTCAATTTGATGGACAAAATGATATTGTGAATAAATGTCTAGAAGTATATCTTCGTTGTTTTGCATCCAATAAATGAACACAATGGGTCAAGTGGTTTCCTTTGGCAGAATGGTGGTACAACACATCCTTCCATACTTCATAAAAAAATGTCCCCATTTCTTGCACTTTATGTATATCATCCTCCATCCATTACATCACCCTTGAAATGGAATACAAAGGTTCAAGCAATGGAGGACCACATAGGGAACCAATAAGAGGTTCTAAAACTATTGAAGAAAAACTTGGTTATGGTATAAAATAGGATGAAACAACAAGCAGATCAACATCACAATGAAAGGGATTTTGAAGTGGTGGATTGGGTACTTTTGAGGCTACAAACATATAAACAAATATCCCTCAAACAACAAAAGAAGGATACTAAATTAACACCCAAATATTATGGCCCCTATAAGGTGTTGCAAAGGATTGGAAGTATGGATTACAAATTGGAGTTGCCTCCATCTTCACGGGTACATCCAATCTTCCATGTTTCTTGCTTAAAGAAGGTAATCAACAACAAGATCCCAGTCTAAACCATTTTACCAGAGATTAATGAAGAAGGGAAAATCATAATAGAACCAGAAACAATCCTTGAAACAAGGATTAAGCAACTAAGAAAACGAGCAATCACGGAGTACCTCATCAAATGGAAGAACCTACCAGTGGAAGAGGCAACATGGAAAGATGAGTTCTTCATGCAAAAACACCCGCAGATAGTCAAGTGTTTAAGACAAAACTTGTTTAAAGGGGAGGGGCATGTTAAGACTTAGACAAAGCCCCATTTTATGTGTAAAACCCCTTATTAATCCCTATATATTTAATTATTACATTTATAGTATTATAATTGTAAGTCAGCTAGAACCCTTCATGGTACCCTTTCATTATAATTTTACCCTTTGTCTCCTATATATATATATATACCAAGGAGACCTAGTATTAGGATCATCTTATCACATATCATAATGTATTCTGAATTGGATATATTGTAAAAGGAGGTTTCCCCCTTGAAGTGGACTATAATTCATTGACTTTTCATCATTTTTAAGGCATTGGATCATAACACACTTCCCCACGTTGCATGTGGTACCCAAAGCAAACCTATTGATGTTGATTACAATGCCTAACCTTATAGGGACATTGAGTGAGGCACATAATAGATAAAATAAGCCAGAGGAATCAACCTTGAGACCTCCTACATGAAGTTCAAAGCAATCCATGACTCAAGCTACCACTTGAGCTAGTCCACAAGATTTATAATTTATATTGTAATTAATATTATGTATTATAATATTATAAGTTTTTCTTTTCTAAATTTTACATGTGATGCATCCCCACACCCACTCATATCTTAGTTTTAAAAATTGTATTCCCATCCCCTAGTCAGGAATGTCCCACACTTAAAAGTTCTATTTTATTTTACTTGGCCACATGCACTTCAACATCAACTCCAAAATCATATTGTGAACTCTTCATTTAAATATCACAAGAGAGATTTTGGGTTGATATTTATTTTCCACCCATGCCTTCATTCTCCTTAAGGCCTTCTATAGTGATGCAAAGAACCTTCTTTAAATGAAGGGTTTTGATCTCTTTCATTTAGAATTTCCCTAACTTCCTTAGTGAATATTAGAAACATACCACCAAATTCTCCCTTGGTCACATATTTTTTCCGACAACTTTCAACGTGACTATCTCTATGACCTTCCTTTCTTTGGAATCTTGTTTGACTACTTGCTTGAATCCCAAATGATTTCTTTGATACCAACATGTAGCATCCCTATATACAAAAAGGAACTATTTGTGCAATCTATAAAACTAATTAAAAGTAACCCTAAAATGAAAGGACTAGAGAGCCACAAGTACAAAAATATCGGGGCCACATGCAGACCCAAGTGAATTGCACCTACAAAATTGTTGTATGGAGAAAGAGCTCTCTAATGATAACTTTGTGACCTAGATTGTTGAAGGAAAAAGTCACAAAAGNAAGAGAGATTTTGGGTTGATATTTATTTTCCACCCATGCCTTCATTCTCCTTAAGGCCTTCTATAGTGATGCAAAGAACCTTCTTTAAATGAAGGGTTTTGATCTCTTTCATTTAGAATTTCCCTAACTTCCTTAGTGAATATTAGAAACATACCACCAAATTCTCCCTTGGTCACATATTTTTTCCGACAACTTTCAACGTGACTATCTCTATGACCTTCCTTTCTTTGGAATCTTGTTTGACTACTTGCTTGAATCCCAAATGATTTCTTTGATACCAACATGTAGCATCCCTATATACAAAAAGGAACTATTTGTGCAATCTATAAAACTAATTAAAAGTAACCCTAAAATGAAAGGACTAGAGAGCCACAAGTACAAAAATATCGGGGCCACATGCAGACCCAAGTGAATTGCACCTACAAAATTGTTGTATGGAGAAAGAGCTCTCTAATGATAACTTTGTGACCTAGATTGTTGAAGGAAAAAGTCACAAAAGGGGAGAAACCCCTATTTATACAAAAATAGAAAGGAACCCTAACTGGAAGCCCAAGTTACCAATCGGGATAATTGGGCCCTTACTACATGAAAGTGGATTTTTACATTTTTGAAATATAATATCCAGGACTAGAACATTATTAGAAAATAATGAGCTAATAGATAAAATAACTCATACACATATCAATTTACTTGCATGATAAATATGTGTTTAGGTTCACAACAAATTGTTATAGGGATATGCCTCATTCATGTGCATAAGACCGGTTCCCTTTTGCAATAAGGCCTGATATCCAATTTTAAACACTATACAGATAGATAAATAGACATTGAAAATGCATCTTATATCATATTACTACACACAAAAAAATACATTAAGGTATACATATTACTAATCAATGAACCATGCTTGGATTATACAAACTTCCCCTCCCAACACAGATAAGCAATGACAAAGTATCTTCCTTTTCCCCAATATCAAAAGAATCTATATCTCTTGAGGACAATGCTAATCTCGTGGAAATTAGAACTGGCAATCCTAATTTCCATCCCCTTGACATACCATATTTGGAAAAATCTCATCAACCTTATTTTTTTCCATATTCCTCTACCATATTGTCTAATTACTCTTATTAAGTTCTCCATTAGGGAGGAGTGTGCTTCCAATATTCTCTTGCAATCAAAAGCAAAAATATACAAATAGGCCCCCAAAGGACACCCTTTCTTGATATACCTTTGAAGCAAAATCACCTCTGAAATTTCTTATTAACATGAACTCTTACCGAGAAACTTTTCTATCTTTGCTTTAATTTGTTGATGTTATATTTGCTCCCGCATTATGGAATATAAACTATTTTTCTACTGCTTTTTGTTTTTGTTGTTTGGAAAAGGTTTTAACAATTTCATGAATATTTTTGTGCCCTCATATCAATTTCCTTTTTATCCAATAAGATAGCCATTTTTTTGCATATTTTTCTTTACTGAAGACATGCATAATTAATTAAGAGTAGTACTTGGACTATAGTTTTAACATTTTAGACAACAATTTTCATGCTTATAGGTTTCTTGGTTCGATGCTCTTTTTTTCTTATTGTTCTTGGTATGTATAGTGTTTGTCATTTCATGTGCATAACTTGGGTTTTTATCTCATGTGGGTTCCCCTATCATCAACATTTTCCATTGAAAACAAATCTTCTCCTATTAACCTAAGGGAATTAAAAATCACCTTGAGAGGACACTTTTTTTTCCCCATGTGAAACACATATTTGATTTTCACTTATTGGTTCTTCTATCAAAACATCTTTGTGTTAATGTAAATTTTCCTCAGTTAGCAACATCTGTGCAAGCACAAGTTTCTACTGGAAGAATATCAAATCATTATAGATTCTCTAGCAAGTAGCTATGGAAAATTAAGCTTGTGAAGTTAAACAAATGGTTACATTTTAATCTGAATATTCTATTAAATCAAAACCTTTTACTAAATCTATAGTGTCCAAGTTATGATGGTTATATTGCAATTCCATTTTAATTTGTATTTTGTTGTGCCAAGCACTACAACCCTCCATTTTGCTTGTAATCCATTTGTAAATTTTTTTGAAGAAATGGAGCCCCTTACATTTTTTGACTTTGATAAGCTCTTCTAGAAGCCTCTTTAATTATCTCTTAAGCTCATCCTTCAATTTTCACTTCCCTCAATTAACATTTCTCAAAAAGGAAAACACTTAAAAAAAATTCTTTCAAGTCTTTTGAATTTTCAACAAAGTTGATCGAAACTCCTCTGATGCACATCAAAGGAGTTAACTTCAACTTTTTTGATGTACATTGGAATATTTTCTCCTAACTCTGTCGATGAGTGTTCTCCCTCCGAAGAGCCTTCCCCGTCACACTAGTTACTCGTAACTCCTTCGATCAAATTGGAGGAGTTAACTTCAACTCTTCTGATTTCATCGGAGGAGTTTCCTCCATCTTCTCTAATAGAACTGGCACACTTCACGTTAAGTTATCCGATGTATATTGAAGGACTTCCCATGAATTCCTCTGATGTACATTGGAGGAATTAACCTCAACTTCATCGATTTTAAATAACACCTACCCACATTCAATGCTAACTTCACCCGATATTATAAATACATCACTCCCCCTTTTCTCACTATCTCACCGAGCATCAAGGAGAAGAAGGTATCCTCAAAACAAAAGTGCATCGAGTTCCAACCCAAGAATCATCGATTGGTCATGATTGTCCACGTGGCATCTAACAGTCAAGTAAGCCATCGATCCACCACCTACAATTTGGGGTTAGGGTTATTTTTGTTTCTTCTATTTTTTATTATTACCCTTAGAATCTCTAACTCCCCCCATGACCGATATGATTATCCACTTGGAATCCCTACCAAAATATCCCTGTGCTGCCCTTCTGTCAAGATTATCGGATTTCGCAAAACACTTCTTGATCCAAATTTTTCACGGATACTTTCCCATAGTATGAACTTTATATTTCCACCGACAACATTCCCTTTTGTCACAATCCTAAAAATTTCAAAGAAAAGCATCCCTGAACACAACCTACAAACTCAAACCCGAAGCCCTTCGGCTAAAGACCTTGGTGTCAGTTTGGATTAAACCTAGCAGTAAGACTTGGTGCAAACCCATCAATGGGCTTAGCCTTCCCCTTTGATCATTTGCAGAGAAATCAACCAAACTTTTCTGTTGCCATAGACCTATCACATCCTTTGTCCTCAACTCCTTCAATCACATCGGAGGAGTTCGCATTAACTCTTCTGATGTGATCAGAGGAGTTGAGATTAACCTCATGGATCCTTATCACACATTCGAGACTTTCACGACAACTGCGTCGATGGTCATCTGAGACTTTCACTACAACTGCGTTGATAATCATAGAACCACTTGTTGTTAACTTCTATGATTTTCATCGGAGAAGTTAATATCAATGAGTCTGGTTTATATTATAATACTTGTTAAGAAGTCCTACAATTTACATCGGAGGAGTTAACATCAAACCATCTGATATTACCTTCTGGGCACCTTTTGAGTCAGTTTCTTCCCCAATCTTCACCAGATTGCTCACCGTGCCTACTATTATGCTTTCATCTTCAGATAATGAATTTCCACACAACATTAGCACCAGTGATTCCTCAAGTATGGCTTAAAAACATTTTTTCCAAATGCATACATTAGTTATATACTTTTTCTCTCACATTATACTCGTTTGTCACTCAACAGGTATAGACATGTCTCCCAAAAATAAAGTGGTCAGCAAGACAACTTCCATCGGAGCTTTTGGCAATGTCAAACAGATTGAAGATGAACCAGAGATAGTCGGGTTCATTTATGATGACACTGCTAGAATCCTAGAAAAATAAGAATAAACACTCAAATGGGGAAAAGTATACCAAATGTTCAAGAAGCAAAACACGTTGTTGATGATGAGGATAAGGATGAATTAAGAATCTTCAAAAATATCAGAAAATCGGGGATATTCAAAGTTTCATCCCGAGTTGTTGTCTTTCCATGCATCAATGCAATCTCTTGGATCCTAAAACATATAGACATGGAAATAGACATGAATGCAATGCTAGAGAGGATCCCATAGCATATTTCCACCCTGGAGACTTAGAGAAATATTATCATATTGAAAAGGGAATGAAGAAGCTAGACAACAATCTACTTGTGGATTTCGATCACTCTGCCAAAGAATTGTGCCCCAAGTGGTACAAGTTGGAAAAGCAGTTCAAATATGGGCCTAAAGGAGGCTACCCCACAACTGCCTTAAGGAAGGCATACCAATACATGGTGGCCATGTTATGTCAACTCTACGGAGAACCAGACGCATCTCAATTCTCTTTGTTGTATCTTTCATTAATATACTATTGTGTAGACAAGGGAGCATCATTCAATTGGAGTGACATATTGTCCGCCAATCTAGTAGAATCTATCACAGTCGTATCAGAAGCCCAACCAAGGACCTTCCATAGTTTTCACATGTCCTCGTGTCTTTTGGACATTATGTGTGGGGCTCATTAGTACCCTAAAATGGGATGGAGATGGAAAACCTCAGACCAACCAATTCACATCTATTGCAAAGTGCTCTGGGAGCATAAATACCAGAAAGAATACCAGAAAGTTTGTGAAAAATTCATGGCCCCCTTATATGAGTTTATATTTTTCACACCTCCTCCATGCATGATAGAAAAAGTAAGAAAAATAATCAGGATAATTAAGGATCGGTTCCTCTTAGTGCATGATACTTACATCAGAATATATGGTTCTATGAAAGCTCCTCATATTCTCCCGTGGTTCATGCCAGATATACTGGATCTCCAAGAAGTAGCAAACGAAACAACGCATAGTCTAGTTGGGACTGTGTATCGAAGAGTAACCCTTACTGTTGTCGAGCAAATTATGTCTCGTCAACACATTCATTATAAAATGTTCTCTATTTATTGGATTCTCGTCTCAATGGTTCAAATGATGATTTTTTTGCAAGTAGTATAGTTCTAGTGGAATAAGAATTATGTTATATATGTGTTATGTGCATATAAGAAGCATGCCTATAGAAATATTGGAGTATAAGTGAAATACAATGTTATGGAATAGTTTTTAGAAGGCTTCACAACCAAGTAATATTCATTATTTCCCATTTATGCTATCTATGACATAATGAAACACTCTAAATAGATGGTCGAGAATAATAATTGTACATCCCACACAACACTACAACTGGCACTACAAGGAAAACACATTATAGCGGAATTTTTTGTTTAACCTCCCTCCTAAAAAATCTCCCTTCTCTATTTATAACAGACGTTTCTAGTAGAGGTGGGTGACTAGAGGTTTTACCAAAGGTTTTTTGGTGAATGCACTTATATCATCTTAGGATCCCTGATGTGCTCACATATACAATGCACCGATGTGTTCCCATAATAGGTGCACTCGCAATCGTTATCACTATTCTATCGCAAATTATTGGTTAATCAATTCTATTTATACTCTAATTGGTGTGTCTTTGAATTGTATGTGAACTTGTGCGTCACTATATAAAACACATAGAATAATGTTTAGACATTTTGTTATACAATATCGATTTTATTTTTTTAAAATAAAAAAAACTTATCGATGTGCTCCCATATAGGGTGCAACAATGTGTTCTCGTTATCAACACATTGGAGGTTGTTATTACTATTATGTGATAAAATATTGGTTTAATCAATTCTAAACATACTCTAATTAGCATATCTTAAACTGTAACTGCATCGACGTGTCATTATATAAGATGCACCCAACAAGGTTTAATCATTTTTTATACAATATCAATTTTATGTAAAAAAATACAAAAATATATCGGTGCTCTCCCATATATGGCGTGTTATTGCAGGATTTTTAGTTGTGCAAATCCCAACACAAGATCCCCAAATATTGCATAACTACGAGAAATCCTACCACTGTCACCTTAGTAAGAAATCTCCTCGTTTTAGTGATGGAGGAGGTCAACCACAAGGGAGGCTTCCCCGGTGACCTAAAGGGATCAAATTAGCAAGTTTGTTAGCGAAGCCTACCGCCCCCTCTCTTGATCACCCAAGTCAAGGTCTAGGTTAAGGAGAAATAAGAGGTAATAAGATGGTTTGAGTACCTTCCCAGAACAAGAATACGTGTAGCACATAGATGATGATTTCCAATTACAAGCATGCAAATAATACCTCTTTAAGACACTAGACAATGAAGTTTTCTATGGTTGTCATGAAATTGCAACAATTAATAGTAGTACAACAAAAATGAAATAATTATAATAGAGAAAATTAGTGCACTTTAGAATTGCAACAATTCACTATGAAAACTTAGCATTAAATCACCAGAACATTGTCCAATTGTTAGATGCAATCTATGGGTATGTTAGGCCACTATTAGAGTGATGTATGCAACAATGATGCATACCCCCTTCTCTCCTAAGGGCTACGCAACCTCCCGATCAAGGATCTTCAATTCTGAGACAAATTGTCTCTCGCGGACCTTAATGGTCTCACTTACGAATTAACACATGCCCTTTTTGTCCTCTGGTGTAGGTTCTATGGCACCCACGACCTCTTTCTTCACGCTGCTGAACTCATAGGTTTCAGGCGCAAGCTCCTCTCCCGTTAGTCCCTTCCCGCATGTGACATCGGGCTATGTCCTTGCGTAAACACATGATTGCGGGCACGCCCAAGAGTGGTTTGGGATCAACCCACTTTTTTCCCCGCAATTTACCTCCAGCTACCACGTACCCCTTTGCCGATACCATGGTTCTGATTGTGGCCCGCCCTCAAAATTTTAACGTCCGAGCACTTTCTGGCCCCGAAATCAAGCGTGAACGTCGATCTCCCGATCTCGGGTGGATCCTCTTGATAAAAGGTTCAGATCCATCTCCCTTTCTTCCTTTCCTCTGGATCACGCCTTCCTAGATCTTCATGATCTACCGACGCGTGCCCCCTCCAAATCGACGGTCGAGATCGATTCTGCCTTTCGGGCTTCGGGAGTTTCAATTCTCAAACCTTGTTTTCTTCGCAATGCTTCCACCTAGAGCTCGTGATCTGTTGACGCATGTCTCTCGTATATCAACAACTACAATTTCTTCGGGTCTTCGAACTTTGGAGAACTCAACTTTCAATCCTTTTCTGAAATGAGTTTATCCGAAGCTTTCGATCTATTGAAACGTGTCTCTTGCAGATCGATGACTATGACTGCTTCGGGTCTTCGGGCTTCAAAAAACTCAACCCTCAACTTTCACCTTCCTTCGAAGTGCACGGATTTCTACCGCGTCTCCTCTGAATCAGATGGTTGAGATTCACTTCGGATTTCCGTGGTTCGAAAATCTCAATTCTCAAACTTCTCCTTGCTTGTTTTTTTGTTTTCCCAGAGCGTTTTATCTGGAACACACGATCGATTGATGCGTGTCCTCCTACAGATCGAAGGTCCCCAGCTACTTCGACTATTCGGACTACAGGAGTCTCAACACCCCACCTTCACTTCCTCCTGAAACTCACGATCTATCGCCATGCGTTGCTCTGAATCCGACGGTAAGGATTCACTTCATATTTTGGGTTTCGGGAGTTTCAATTCTCAACCGAAATCCTTGAAGTGAGATTTTCTGGATTCTCAGATCTGCTGACACGTACTCTGCTTGACGACCAACAGTCGAGATTTACTTCGACAATTCCACTTCCTCCTCGTCCATAATCTTTTGAAATTGTGGATCTCGCGCCACCTGTCCCTCTTGACGATGAATGATTCCTAGTCACTTTGGGACTTCGGAACTTTGGCAGTTCACTCTACTCTGCACTTCAAGAAACTTAAAGATCACGCATCTTTCTCAGATCCAACGATCTAGAATGCTCTCCGCTCCCTCCTGGACAGATCTTAGCCAGTGATTCGGGAAAACTTCAAAATTATTACTTTCTTTGAATATATTTCCCACTATCTCTCATGAGATTTCTCGCCTTCTTCTCCTTTGAATTCTTAAAGAGCCACTTCGACACTTAGTCGAATTTCGGATCTATGCATTCCTTGCAACAAATTCTTACGCGAGGTTTGGGTTCTTGTGGGCGACTGTGCACGCCTTGCAACAATCACTTTGCATTCCTTGCAAAGGGAAAGTTTTGCACTATCTCTTATGAGCTTCAAAATCAAAACAGATTTTGTCAATGCACTCCTTGCAGACTGTGTGCACACCTTGCACAGACTCAATCAAATTGATACAATTGAAACTTATGCAAACATCTCACAATTTCATATATTCGTAATGAAATTCATTCATTCATGAAAATAACAATAACAAGGAATTGCAAACAATAACAACACCATGCATTGGATCAATTTCCCTCTATTATATCCATCCAAAAGTAAATGGCTACAATTATGATAAAAACAACAACTAAAAATTCATAAATTTCCTAATAACTCGCAACAACCTCATTTGGGTGTACAAAAGCTCTATTTATCTCAGAGGGTTCTTAGGGTTCCCCCCGACAACTCGTCTACTCGAAAACAAAACCTAACTGCTACCTTAGTTCAGTTACATTCAAGACTAGGAGTGAAAACTCCTAGATCACTCATGATCATTCAACTTCCAAGTGTTTGATCTTCTTTCGTTTTTCAATCAGCTCCAAAAGATTCGCAGTAAACGCCAATGTTTAAGATTCTGAAATGATTCCAAGGCATTGAGTTGTCCTTCCATGTGTGCTCGCTGATGATGCTCCTACATCATACTCCCCTGGACAAAAATTCATGGAATCCTATCCATGAGCTCCTGCACTTACTTTCCATGCTTCTGGATATCAGCTTCATTTTCCCAAATGAAATCTTCTATTGGGTGTCCCTTCCACTTGACCAAATATTCAAAATAGGTCTTCCTCCTGGTCTTTTTTCCAATCCTCTGATCAATGATCTTCTCCATCTGTGGTTTTTTTGCTATAGGCATCTGTTTATCCCACTTAATCTTCTCTTGATCTTCTAATCCCTCTGTGTCATATTCCCTGTAAGGGTACAGGTTTGAAACGTTAAATATGGGTGATATGCCCACATCATCTGGCAGCTCAATCTCATAGGTGTTTACATCAAACTTCCTTAAGATCTTACATGGCCCTATCTTCTTCATATTTAACTTGTTATATGTTCCCCTAGGGAACCTTTCTTTCTTGAGATGTGCCAGAACCTGATCTCCTACTTCAAATTGAAGTTCCCTGTGATGTTGATCAACTCTGCGCTTGTACTCTTGGCTAGAGCTCTGCAACTGTCCTCTGATCTGGCTATGGAGCTTCTGCATTTCTGTAGCAAAATCTTCTGCTCCAACGCTTCTGATATCACTCTGTTCCAAGTCTCTGAACTCAGATACTCCCCTTGGTTGCATTCATACAATATTTTGAATGGGCTCTTTCCAGTGCTCCTGTTTGGTGAGTCATTGTATGCAAATTCTACTTGTGGAAGAATCTAATCCCACTGATTATGATGCTCAGTGACCAGAGTCCTCATTAAGTTAACCAAACTTCTGTTTACCACCTTATTCTGTCCATCTGTCTGAGGGTGATAAGCTGAGTTGAAGGACAAATCTGTTCCCAAATTCTTCCACAGTGTTCTCCAGAAATGACCAACAAATTTAGTGTCTCTTTCTGAGACAATGCTCTTGGGTAGTCCATGAAGTCTCACAACTTCCTTGAAAAACAAATTTGCAACATGTGTTGCATCACTAGTCTTTTGGCATGGGATAAAGTGTGCAATATTTTAAAATCTATCCACCACCACAAATATGGAATCACATCCTCTTTGCGTTCTTGGCAATCCCAATGCAAAATCCATGCTTATTGCATCCCAAGGCCTCTCTGGTATTGGGAATGGTTGATACAATCCAATGTTTTGTCTTTTACCCTTTCAATGTTGGCAGATTCTACATATGTTCACAAATTTTATCACTTATGTTCTCATACCTGGCCAATAGTATGAACTGCTCAACTGTGCAAATGTTTTATCGTGGCCGAAATGTCCAACCAATCCTCCACTATGCTTTTCCTTCAAAAGGTTATCCCTTATTGAGAATTTTGGTATGCACAACTGATTTCCCTTGAACACAAATCCATCTTGAATCATATACTCTGTCCATTGGCTCCTGTCTCTCAACACAGGATTTGCAGATGCTTCGTATGCTTCCTTGAAATATGGATCATCACAATGCATATCCTTCAGGTGTTCAAATCCCAATGACTTCACCTGAAAATCCTGCAAAATCAAACATCCCTTGCTTAATGCATCAACAACTTTGTTAGCATTCCCAACAATATGTTTTATGACAAAATTAAAATTCTGCATAAATTCAATCCACTTTGCATGCCTTCGATTCAATTTTTCCTGTCTGGTTATGAATTGTAAAGCTTGGTTGTCGCTATACAAGACAAATTCCTGTGGAACAAGGTAGTGCCCCCATTTCTTCGGGGCTTGAATTATGGCATAAAAATCCTTATCATATGTGGAGTATTTTCTCTTAGTCTCATTCAGCTTCTCACTGAAATATGAAATATGCCTATTATCTTGGCTCAAAACTGCTCCAATTGCAACTCCACTTGCATCACATCTCACTTGAAATGTCTTTCCAAAATTTGGTAAGACCAGAATTGGTCGTTCTACTATTTTCTCCTTCGGTATATTAAAGCTCTTCTCGACCTCCTCTTTCCATTTAAAAGACTTGTGCCTCTTCTTCACTGTATCCATCATTGGTGCACAAATCCCACTGAAATATTTGATGAACTTCCTATAGAAACTTTATAATCCATGGAAGCTTATTACCTCAAACATACTCCTTGGTGATGGTCATTCTTTGATTGCTTTCACCTTCTCTGGATCCATCTTCAATTCATTTGAAGAGATCACAAAACCCAAGTAAATGATCTCTGTCTTCATAAAAGAGGACTTCTTCAGGTTTATCAACAACTTCTCCTGCTGTAGTCTCCTCATCACTAGTGTTAGCTGTCTCAAATTCTCCTCTTTAGTCCTGCTAAAGACCAATATATCATCCAGGTATATAACCACGAACTTGCCAATGAAATATTTCAGTATTTAATTCATCAACCTCATAAAAGTACTCGGGGCATTTGTTAATCCAAATGGCATAACAAGCCACTCATACAAACCTTCATTAGTCTTAAAGGCTATCTTCCACTCATCACCTTCTCTCATTCTTATCTGGTGATATCCACTTTTCAAATCTATCTTAGAAAATAATTTTTCTCCACTTAAACAGTCCATTAAATCATCCATTCTTGGCAAAGGGAATCTATACTTGATGGTGATCTTGTTAATGGCTCTTGAGTCTCTACACACTCTCCATCCTCCATCCTTCTTTGGACTCAACACAGTTGGCACTGCGCATGGACTCGAGCTCTCTTTGACCAAACCCTTGTCTAAAAATTCGTGGACTTGGTTCTTTATTTGGTATACTTGCTCCTGGTATCAAATCAATATGATGGATGATACTTCTAATGGGTGGCAATGAGTTAGGCAACTCATACACCACTATGTCAACAAAATTAGCCAATAATTCCTAAACTTCTTCAGGTAAATCATCCATCGAAGTACTTGTAAGGATAACTCTGGGTTTCCTCACCACAACAAACTACATCTCCTATTCTTTCTTGACTTCTTTCAGGAGTTCCTTCCCGCTCATGAGAAGTATGCTTTTGTCGGCTTCCTCTTTCACTTTCTTCTCTTCTATTGGAAACAACATGTGTGTCCTACCATTCTTCTCTAAGGTGTATGTATTCTTCCTCCCATAATGAATGACATTCCTGTCAAATTTCCATGGTATTCCAACCAAGATATGACATACATCCATGGGAATTACATCACATAGAATTTCATCTCTACATCCTCCTATGTTAAATTCAACAAGGCATTGTTTAGTAACCATTGCCTGGTGTCCATTCTGCAACCATGATACTTTGTATGGATTCAGATGTGCAGTTGTCTCCAGCTCCAATTTCTCCACCATCTCTATGGATACTAAGTTATCAATGCTCCCATTGTCAATTATCACCTTGCATACTCTGTCTTTAGTCTTGCAAGTTTTCTGGAATAGACTGTTCCTTTGCACTGGCTTTTCAACTCTTGCCTTTGGTTTTAAGAGAACCTTTCTCAACATCAGGGATGTTCCATCCTCTACTCCTTTTGCTTCAACATTCCTTCTCCGTGCTTCCTAAATGTGAGCTTCACCTCCTCCTTCTTTATTTTTCTCGGGACATTCCCAAGACATGTGCCCTATCTTTCCACATGCATAGCACCTTACTTCTCCTCCTTCGCTTCTTCCTCTTCCTATAGAAGAAATTCTTCCACCACCTTGTCTTCCTTAGGAACTTCCTCCTCTTTCTAAGTGAATGTGCAGTTTCTTAGTCTCGTCTTTGCATTTATGTGCCTTGTCATGGGAAACTCCCTTCCCTTTGTTCGGGTTCGGGCTCCTACCTGTGCCTCATTGGCTTTTTTTTCTGGCCAACTTCCCTCTGCCTTAAGTGCAAATTGATAAGCATCCTCCATTTTCCTCACTGACATCATGCTGATCTCATCCTGGATTTCATACCTCAGGCCATTTATATACCTAACAACTTTTTCTTCATCTTTCTCTCTTTGTCCAGTTCTGATGTTCAACTTGTAGAAATACTCTGTGTACTCTTTAACTGTCATACCCTTCTGTCTCAGGTTTGGCAGCTTCTTGAACAAATTGATATGATAATGTTTGGTCATGCATTTAGCCTTCAACTTGGTTACCATTATGTCCCAATTCTTTATCTTTTGTTTTCCCTTGCTTCTCCTCTCAGCCTGCATTTCATCCCACCATAGTTTTGCATGTCCTTTTATCCCGGTGACAACATGTCTCACTGTTTTCTCCTCATCGACATCTTCATAGTCGAAATATTTGTCCATGGATCTTATCCAATCCAGTAGCTCTTCAACATCCAAATTTCCTTCATACATTGGGACCTCTATATTAGCTCTATCTCCCAATATAACAACTGCTCTCAATAAGCGTTCTTTGGAAAAAAAATTCCCCTGCATCTTCTTCGAATTCTACTTCTTCACTCTCTCCATCGTTGATGTCTCCAGCATCAAAATCCATCCTCTGCGTTGCCTCCATCGCCTCTAATCTTGCACGAAGTTATCAGATTTCTCTTTCTACAACACGATTGGATAAAGGTGGCTCCACTCGTCTCCTCGGTGGCATTGTGTTGACTATCTCTCACACACATAGTACACCTTCTATGTCCTTTGTCTCCTCTCCTTTTCTTGTTGTCTGCAAGCAAAAATTCATCTCTAATACCACTTGATGCAGGCCCCCTTCTCTCTTAAGGGTTGTGTGAGCTCCTAGTCAAGGATCTTCAATTCTGATCCAAATTGGATATCTGAGACATTAATGGTCTCACTTATGAATTAACACACGCCCTTTTTGTCCTCTGGTGCAGGTTCTATGGCACATGTGACCTCTTTCTTCACACTACTGAACTCACAGGTTTCAGGCGCAAGCTCCTGTTCCGTTAGCCCCTTCTCGCATGTGACCTTGAGCTATTTCCTTGTGTAAACGCATGATTGCAGGTGCGCCCAAGAGTGGTTTGGGATCAACTCGCTTTTCTCCCCGCAATTTACCTCCAGCTGCCATGTACCCCTTTGTCGATACCGTGGTTCCTATTGCGGCCCGCCCTCAAAATTTTAATATACGAGCACTTTCTGGCCCCGCAATCAAGCATGACCGTCGATCTCGCGATATCGGGTGGATCCTCTCGATAAACGGTTCATATCCATCTCACTTTCTTCCTTTCTACCGGATCATGCCTTCCTAAATCTCTACGATTTGCCAACGCATGCCCCCTCCAAATCGACGGTCGAGATCGATTTCGCCTTTCAGGCTTTGGGAGTTTTAATTCTCAAACCTTGTTTTCTCCGCAATGCTTCCACCTGGAGCTCGCGATCTATTGACACATGTCTCTCGTATATCGATGACTATGATTTCTTCGGGTCTTCGGACTTTGGAGAACTCAACTTTCAAGCCTTTTTCGAAATGATTTTATCCGAAGCTTGTGATCTATTGACGTGTGTCTCCTGCATATCGACGAATATGACTGCTTCGGGTCTTCGGGCTTTGAAAAACTCAACCCTAAACTTTCACCTTCCTTCGAAGTGTGCGTATTTCTGTCGCGTGTCCTCTGAATCGGATTACTGATATTCACTTCGGATTTCCAGGGTTCGAAAATTTCAATTCTCAAACTTCTCCTCGCTCGCTTTTTTTTTTCCTGTAGCGTTTTATCCGGAACACACGATCAGTTGATGCGTGTCCTCCTATAGATCGATGGTCCCCATCTACTTTGGTTCTTTAGACTGCGGGAGTCTCAACACCCCATCTTCGCTTTCTCCCAAAACTCACGATCTGTCGCTCTAAATCCGACGGTCAGGATTCACTTCGGATTTCGGGTTTAGGGAGTTTCAATTCTCAACCAAAATCCTCGAAGTGAGATTTTTCGGAGTCTCAGATCTGCTGACACATACTCCCCTTGAGGACCAACAGTCGGGATTTACTTCGGCGACTTCACTTCCTCCTCGTCCACAATCTTCCAAAGTTGTGGATCTCGCGCCACCTGTCCCTCTTGACGATGGACGGTTCCTAGTCACTTCGGGACTTCAGAACTTTGGCAGTCCATTATACTCTATGCTTCAAGAAACTTAAAGCTCACGCATTTTGCCTAGATCCAACGATCTGGAATGCTCTCCACTCCCTCCTGGACGGATCTTAGCCAGTGATTAGGGAAACCTTCAAAATTCTTACTTTCTTTGAAGATCTTTCCCTCTATCTCTCCTGAGCTTTCTCGCCTTTTTCTCCTTTGACTTCTTAAAGAGCCACTTTGACACTTAGTCAAATTTCATATCTGTGCACTCCTTGCAAAAAATTATTACGCAAGGTTTGGGTTCTTGCAGGAGACTGTGCACGCCTTGCAATAGTCACTTTGCACTCCTTGCAAAGGGAAAGTTTCGCACTATCTCTTATGAGCTTCAGATTTGAAACAGATTCCGTCAACGCACTCCTTGTGGACTGTGTGCACACCTTGCAAAGACTCAATCGAAGAGATACAATTGAAACTTATGCAAACATCTCACAATTTCATATATTCGTAACGAAATTCATTCATTCATGAAAACAACAATAATAGGGAATTGCAAACAATAACAACACCATGCATTGGATCAATTTTCCTCTGTTATATCCATTCAAAAGTAAATGGCTACAGATATGATCAAAAAAACAACTAAAAATTTAGAAATTTCTTACTAACTCTTAGCAGCCTCATTTGGGTGTACAAAACCTCTATTTATCTCAGAGGGTTCTTAGGGTTCCCCCCAACTACTCGTCTACTCGAAAAAAAAACCTAACTACTACCTTAGTTCAGTTACATTCAAGACTAGGAGTGAAAAATCCCAGATCACTCGTGATCATTCAAATTCCATGCGTTTGATCTTCTTCCATTTTCCAATCATCTCCAAAATATTCGCAGTAAACGTGTTGGGTATATGTTATATTCTTTGCATGTGTGTGAGGGCGCGTCAGGTTCGGCAACTACGTCGGACGATCCCCCTAGTAGTGCTCTTTGTGTCGTGTGCGTTGGGCGCTTCCTAGGGGGTCCCCAGGGGGGGATAGGTATGCCCCCCCTGGTTATGTGCAACGTTCGACAACGGGCGACAGCTCGGGGCAACGCCCCATTTTTTTTTGGGCGGTTTTTGCTATTTTTAGCGGTTTTCTAAATTAATCTCGGATTAAGGGATTAGGGTTTTGTTTTCTACAAAATACCTAAAAACATTGTATATATTGTATGGTGAATGGTGAAATTCGATATAATGAATATAAGAAAGGTTTTCCCCGGTTAAGGGTTTCCGGTATAAATCTCTGTGTATTATGTGAATGAGCCATTAATTAATTTATGTTTTTCTTAAGAATATATATGCATTGCTTTATTTCGCAGATTTAAAGCTTACATGTGGTATCAGAGCTCATTTTTGGCTTTAGAGGGACGCCTTTGTTGTTGAGGGTTTGGCTTGGTCTTGATAGATCAAGTTTATCTTGGGTCTGTGATAAACCTGGGTTTAGTGGGAGATTTTGCAGTGGAGATTCGAGTAGAGAAAGAGGAATGGCGAGCTCATCTAGAATTGAGATAGAGAAGTTCAATGGTAAAAAAATTGAGCTATGGAAGCTCAAGATGGAGGACCTTCTTGTAGATAAAGAACAATGGATCATTGTGGATCCCGGTTCACAACCTATTGGTACATTGTGTACTAGCACATAGGCTACTGGTACACAACCTACTAGTACACAAACTACTAGTACACCACCTACTGGTATGTCGAAGGAAGTTTGGGAGAAGTTGGACAGAAGAGCAAGGAGTACTATTCAACTCTGCCTGACAGATTCAGTGTTGTTGAATGTCTCGGGAGAATCTAAAGCCAAGGAACTATGGGATAAGTTGGGGAATTTGTATCAATCAAAGTCCCTGGTAAACTAGTTGTTTCTTCAAAAGAAGTTGTATCATCTTAGGATGGAAGATGGAGATTATGTGACAGAACATCTAAATGCCTTTAATACTCTGGTAAGTCAACTTGTCTCTGTTAATATTACGATTGTAGAAGAAGATAAGTGTATTAC
>SNQJ01S0013963.1:33091-44068 GCA_010110895.2 Picea sitchensis
TTTGTCTTTTACGAGTTGCTTTTACCTTCTGGGCCTTTAGCCCCTTCTTCCCACAAGATAAGGTGCAATCCTGCAAATAGGTTAACCCAATGCCCAGACAAGGGGAATGGGATAAATGAGTCGGAGATAAGATGAAACAGTGGTGCTATGATGGGAGCAGACGATGGCTTTTCAAAAATTCCCCCGGTGGCAAACCAAGACCTATGGGCACAGGCTTGCTAGGGCACCCTGTCAATTTCCCCAAGCATGGTCAAGTGGGCTAATGTAAGATCCAGGCAGTTGTTAGAGATAAAAGGAATCAGATGCATATATTTAAAGGTTTCAATGATCAAAAGTGACACATACCGTGATACTTGGACCAATTACCTCATGGAGCAAGAACCTCTTCTGATACAGGATCAAGCCAATGGTGATGGATGTTGTTGTCGTTGACAAGACAAAGACGATGAATGAAGAAAAGGTGGGCCCTCCAGAGCCATGCTTGGGTCAATCCTGCTCTCGATACTCCATTTCTAGGACCTGTGGGCCTCGAGACATGATCTCCTAGTTATCCCTAAAAAGTGGGGATAACAGATTATATGCACATTTACTTTCTATATAAATGAGAAACGTTACATATTTGTGTATAAATGGTCTGGATTCATATGGATGCACATGAATATATATGGTTTTTTTCAAAATTTAAATATTTTATGTAGTTTTGGTTGACCAGTTTTTTTCCAGTCCAATCAGGTTTCACATTTTTGGTGTCGACCGGTTTGGTCACCGGTCCGGTTCTGATAACATTGTTTTCCCCATAGCTACTACAATTGCATGGGGGTGGGGCCAAGATTTTCCAAGTTTACCATCCAAATAAAAAAGATGGCTTCCCTTTAAAAAGAATTAAAAAATATAAAAATGAAAAAGTTAGAATTCATTGAAGTCTGGAAAATTTTCCCCGTGGATATAGCCTAGGGCGAATTATAAAAACTTGTTCCAGCTTTGAAAATAAGTGTACAGTTGAGGAATGAATGGTTGGAAGTTGGAAATTGATAGGGTTGATAAAGTGGAGATGTGGTGGAATCACTCATTGATTGACAGCATACTCACACAAGTTTATGGCCTAGCAAATTGTAAGCATATCATTAATTCAAAAGGTCTATCATTAATGGTACACTATGGCAACTTTCTAAATTCTGGCATGCGGGATAGGGACTTTTTGGACGGTACTGTTAATATGCAAAGTTGCTATCAGTAATGAACCAGCATTATATCCCAAGACCAGAGGAGTTCATACAATGTTGTTTGGAGAATGGAATCCAAATATGGGCAGTTAGAATCTGAGGTATGGTGCACACTGCAAACTATTACAATCACAATTGGTTGAAGCCAGTGATGACAACCAGTGTTGCAGGATAAATCAGCATGTCAACTCTGAAATGATTACTTGCCCTAAATCGGTTATTTGTTGTCTGCTGCAAAATCACAGGGACTTTTGGCAATTTTTTGATGATATTAAATAAAAAACAGTACTCAGAGATGCTAGACTCGGCATAAAATCAGATTTTGGGGCTCTTTTTGCCTATTTTCACTTCTCGTTGTCGTGTCAAGGAGGGAGAACTTCGATTCAGCATACAGTTAGAGGGGAAAGGTAGTGCTTCATCCGTGACAAATATTTTCTTGGATTCAGCAACAATTACTATTAAATTCTCCGTGGTTTATTACCAAAAGCAAGCATATCCCAGGTATGATTTTGCTCGTTTATATGCAGATTTCTTCAATAAGATGTTGTTATTCGTAGATTAATGATTAATCTATTGTATAAAGAATTTCAGGGTCTGATCTTTTCTCCCTAGGTTGCAATTTTCTTCCATCAGCATGCCAAAGACTTGGACATTTTTTGGCCATATGGGAACCTATTGAAGAACAGGGCTGCAGGGTCAAATGCAAACTTTGGACAAAGTTTTATCCAGAGGTATTTATCATCTAAAAAGCCACCTAACAAGACTCTAAGGCAGAGATATGGAGCCCTATCTAAATGTCACCCTAAATATTCAAGCACAAGCTAGCGTTGGCATCGAAGATATTATAAAGAAAAACAAAAGAAAATAAGTTCTATTGATTGAAATTGAAACAGGTGGAGTAGCAAAGAAACCTGCCATGCATTTTTCCTTGAGGGGAATGGGAAGTGACATGGAGTCAAATGCTTCTACAGGCCACATTCCTACTCTTACTGCCAGGTCGTCATTCCTTGTTCCAAGAACAGAACTTGGGGCACAACCTTCCATCCATTTTTGTTATTAAAAGAAAATGAAAAGGAAAAAGTGGATGGGATTGTGGGCAGGTGTTTCTTGTGGGGTGGCATACCTTTCAGCAGTGCCAAAAAAATCCCATTCTGTCAAGCAATGTTCAATATTGTTGTTATTGGGCCTAGATATAAAACCCCTACCTATGATTCATTGAGTGGGTCAATTCTTCAAAATGAAAAAAATGATTGCATGACTAGAATGAAGGAGTTGAAAAAATTGTAGGAGAAAACCCACTACACAGTTATATCAGATGGTTGGACGGGATGGGAAGAGCAAGACCCCATTAAATTTCTTAGTTTTTTGTCCCATGGGAGGCATGTTCATTAAATCTGTTGATGCATCTACTCATCTTAAAGATGCTACATTGTTGTGAAATTTGTTGGATAATTTCATGAAGCAACACCCCACATGAAGCAACTCTAGAAACCCATGTTTATTGTGTTTTTAGGTTCATTATATTTTATTACAGTTTATTACTCATTATAGCATAGATATGTTTCTTAGTTTTTAATTATTTTTATTAATTTTCTTTAGGTTGTTATTTTTAAGTTTTTAAATATACTATATACTATTTCATTATAGCATAGTTTTCTAGTATTGTGCGTTGTTATTAATTTTTGATGATTAATTACTATTCCCCTTATGATTTTAGTAAGCTTTAGGAATAATATTTTACATTATTAGAGTTTATAATAGTTTTCTTATATTTCTGCTTTTACTTATTTCGTATACCTCTCACTTTAGTAGATTGTGCACTCCATATAGAATTTCAAAGGTCAGCAAACCTGTATGGCACAAATCTGAATCTGGTACAACCCATAGGAAATTCAAGAACACCTTCATGCTTCATAGCTTCACAAAGCTCTTCTGCTCCAGGTCAAACAATTTCTTCAACCAGCACAACTAACTTCAACTCTATGGTCTCGGTTTCCAACGACATACAGACAATTTCCCCATTGCACAAGTCGACTTCTTCATGTCAATTCTCTTCCTCCTTTGAGTCATTTCTTTCTGGCAAAGTCGGTTCTTCAGATTGCTTTCATTTTTAGACTCAGTCAACTTATTCTTGGGCACTCTTTAATGACTCCATCGATCTCAGGGAGCATCACAGATATGGGCGAATTTCTGGTGGTCGATCAGAATTCTCCAGATGCCAATGACTGCTCATAGCTGCATACGACCTCACAAGGTGAGACACTCAACGTGCACATTGAGCCTAGAATGCCAACGGTCTTGAGAGAGGAATAAGAGCTAGATACCAAGGAATGGAATTAGAAATATGGCTAGAAAAGGAAACTAAGGAAACAATCTAACTACCACAGCCATCGATCTCTGTCACAATGGATGGATGGTTTACAATTCTTAGTTGTTGGGTTTCATTGCTGTGGAAAATTCCAACAAACCGACTCAAGGATGGATGATAACGCTGGGTGTGTGGGGGCATTGTCCTAGAAATGCATGGTTGAGGGGAATTCGAGTGATAGTGCAATTTGACTTCAAACCATTGCTTGCGGCTTGTATATCCACCACAAAACCCAAATCGAGCAGAGCATTCTGCAACGTTTTGTTTTGCTGTAGGAGCTAACTATTACAGTAAAATTAGAACTTTTTTATTTTCGATGAATGAAAACCAATAGAACAATAATTATGTATTGATTGCATTTGCTTAGCAACAATGAGATAGAAAGATGGAGTAGATCGTTAACAAAACCAATCATACATACAATGACAGAATTGAAACGACCACCAACAAATAAAACACACCATAAACACAGATTTTACTCTGGAAACCCAAATGGGAAAACCAACTTCGAAGGTTTGCTCAGGTCTCATTTCGGCAATCCCTAGTACAATGCCTTTGGCTCTTTTATGTATCCTCCTACTTCATGGCCAAAAAGACCCCTAGAGAATGAAAGTGGAGGATGAAATAGGGAGAGTTGGAGGTTAGGGAGAAGGCCAACAACCATGACCCCTTCATTTCCCATTCCTCGAACTTCTCTCCTATTTTTTATATCTTTTAGTCAGCCACTTTTCCTTCTCATTTTCATTTTGTCTTATTAAAATTTTACATTTGCATTGATTTACAATGTTTGCTAACCTTCATAAATTGCCCAATTAATCTTGCAAGTACAGAGTCTTACAACCATTCATAGGTTCGAATCTATTTTGGATCATAAGACCACCAAGACCTCCTTTGTCAATGCAAAGGAGACAAAAGCAATGGCCACTTCAAAGGAAGAAAAGACAATTGTACATGGAGTAGGAAGTAATCCATTCCTACAACAATATTGTACATGCTTGAAGAAGAGTAGATAGGAGAAGACCCTAGTGTCTAAGATGTTCAAGTTTTACCTATAAAGCTAGCAGTTACGATTCTTCCTTATTATTATAATCATTTAGCACATTAGCTGCATAAATAAGATCACTGAAAGAGGGGCAATCAAAGAAACAATAGAGACACACAGATTATCCTGGGAAACCCTCATGGGGGAGAAAAACCAACAAAAACTTCCTCAATATAGATAGACCAAAGAACGAACATAAGATCCTCCTCTACTCCTTCACTAGGAAGAGTAGCACACCACTTGACCAAGAAATACCAAGAGATAGACCAGAAACCCTCCTTGACGTCACCCCCAGTTGCAGCAGCTACTCCTCCAAGACTTGYGCACTTCTTCATWGTTGTAGAGCTAGTGTGATGAGTCTATTCAAATGAGACACCATCCTCACATATAAATACAAGTTGGGAGGTGGCGCGAGGGTTGTGACTCTTCACTTGGTGGAGCCAACTTCTCCTAGAATTGGCTAAAACCACTTTATAATTACTAGGGGGTGACTTTACAAATACCACCATACAAATACATGTTGACCAATCCACAAAAGGTGATTTGATCTTATACAAGACCTGACTTGATCAATCCACATAAGGGGATTTGATCTATACAAAAATGACTCAAATATAAGTAGAATATTCTTCAAAGTTACAATAATTCAACATTTCAAAGTTAGTTACAGTTTAAGTTAATATGGTCAAACTTGTCATAAGCCTAAAGTCTAATGCCTGGACATCAGACAATAATTTGACTATAGGAGCATCTCTAGTATAGATTGGGACCTTTGATTTCCTTGCTTTTTTATATTACTGTTCTAATGGGGACAAAAGGTCTCTAATACCTTTATATGAGTTTACAAAGGATTGCCTTTCCCCCAGGTTGAACAAGAAGCAAATTGTTCCAAGGGATTTTGATATTTATTATTTTGTTTGGACTCTGAGCCTTGAGGTATTGATAAAAGTTGGAGGATTAGTTATCATAGCATCCGTCATGTACATGTAGGGGCTTCCAAACACTACTCCACATACATCTAGTGGTACTGCGTCCAATTCTACTTCATCTATAAAATCAACAGTTACAACAAATTTAATCTTGCATTGCTTTGTTACCTTGATCTTTGCATCCCTTCTTATCCAACTCAATGGATAGGGGCTAGGATGATCGTGAACCTCCAATCCAATTTTGTTGACTAGATCCATTGCTATGAGATTAGCTTGTGAACTAGAGTTGAACATAGCATCTATCTTGGTCTTCTTGACCTGAATCTTGATGTGGAAGAGTTTGGTCATCTCCTTCTAATCCTGGTGATGAAGGCTACTCAGATTCACCTCCTTTTGCACAGATGTGCAGACAATCTTTTCATCCAGATCAGAGCTAGTTTCAACCTGATTGCTTGAATCTGTGGCTAGAAGGTTCTTTTTCTTTCTGTCCTTCTTGCGATTCTTCAGGTTCAACTCTGGATGTAGTTTCCATCACTTTTCCTCAGTGTGGCCATTAATGTTGCATTGATTGCATTAATTGCTAGGATCCTTGCATTGATGTGTAGTGGCTGTTGCCTTCTTAACTTTTCCCCCTTTCCAGTTCTTCTTCCCCTCCTTGGAAGCTTCTTGGTGATCGTTTTGCTTGGAACCGCTTGGCTGCCCTTTCTTTTGGCCTATGTTTTGCAGGTACAGTGCCTGTACACATGCCTCATCCACTTTCCTTGGCTTGAAGAGCATCACTTTCTTTCGTGGATGACTGTGTAAACCCCCTAGATACTTGAGTACCTCTGGGTTCTTGGGAGAGATACATAGCATAATGGTCATCTTTTTGAACTCAATGGTGTACTCCTGTACACTGTCTCCACCTCTACTTGAAGTAGTGCCATCAAATCCATTGGTCCTCTAGATACTCGAAAGGGTGGAATTGGGACTTGATGAGGGTTTTGAAGTCCTCCGACCTAGTTACTGGTAAATCACCCTCCAGCCTAAGTGTTTTCATATGACTTTCCCACCTGGTTAAAGCATGGCCCTCTAACTTCAATCTAGCAAATGGAATCTTTTTCTCTTCACCTATATGGTGAACGCTAAAATGAACTTCTAGTTATTGCAACCAATGATTCAATTTTAAATTTTTAATGTGTCAATCTCACCTTGATATGGTTTTATGTCCACTTTCGCTTTCATCTTGAATAGGGACTGTGAAGGGTTAACGACACTCTAACTCAACTGCTCTTTCTTGGGTTCTTTCCACGACTACTTTCCTAGGTCTTCCCGATCTCCCGATTTCCCCTCCGATCTGATCTCTGAGTTAGAGCCTACATCATCTTCGAACAGTTCGAGCTTGCTTGCTAGAGTCGCCATGAGGAGGTTCATAGTGCGGTTGATATCGACAACCCGTGCTTCTGACCTCTCAAATCTCTCTTCTGCTGGATCTCGATGGTTGTTATGAACAAACTTGTCTGCCATGGCTAGGGTTTTTGCGTCTTTTTTTTAAGCCGATTCCTGGATATTGGAACTTCCCACAAATACCCAAAAGAGAACTTGCTCTGATACCAATATGATCTGTAAATTGTCGTGGATATTCCACTGTAACAATTCGTCACAACATATCTGATAAATACAACTGAAATCTACACTATGAAGGTTAAATTCCTTTAGATTCCAAAATCTTTAGTTACTGATTTTCTGCTTATGCATGAAATAGATAAAATGCGGAAAATAGAGAATGGTAAAATACAATCACACACCATCGACAAAATAACACAAAGATTTTCTTTGGGAAACCCTTATGGGAGAAAACCCAGTTAGAAGGTGAGGTTGTTTTTCTCTCTTTTCTCTGGTATGGAAATAATGCAAGTACAAAGGAGAAGTCACTCTCTATGGAGTTACCTCAGACTTGTGGCTTGTTAGGCTACTACAAAACATTAACCGTCTCTGTTATGCTCTCTAATTTCCCACTCCCAGCTGTTCTGCTCTGCTACAGAACAAAATACAATAACATAGAATTGAGCCCCTTCTCCTAGCATTCCGATATTTAACATAGCCCGATAGCCATCTAAGGTTAGGGTTTTGACTTCCTTAACCTTCAATTGTGATAAGGTTTTGGACCTTCTAGAATATTCTTAAAAGTCCTCACGTGGCTAGCATCATATGCATGAGTAACGGGGGACGACGTGGCATCCTTTCGTACCATGGTGGTCAACACGATAGGTCAACTTGCGAGAGGCATAACTTTTGCACATGAGCTTCGATTGATGCATGGTTTGCACCGTTGGAAAGATATTTAAGTGTAGAACATTGTCAAGGGGGTGTGCAAAAGTTATGGACACTAGAATCCCAAAAAGCGCTGCTTAATGCCTCAAAATGGCTTTAGAAGGTTCCAGACCCCAATTTTCCAAACTCGTAACTGCCACTAAAATGACCTTGCAAGTTGTTCCTCCAATTTTTTCCACTTTGAAAGCATCGAGATAGATGACAAATAATATAATGATCCAATCTGGATCATCGACCTTGACCTATCTCACTTGTATCATGGATCATTTGTATTTTGGGGGGCTTTGAGGGGTTATAGCACTAGGTTTGCCTTAGATAAAGAAGCTAGTGCTACCTCAAGGCTAAATCATAACTCACCACTTGAAAGAAACACTTCTGTTTTCTTTTTTCTCTTCTTTTCTACTATGTAGTAATCGGGTGCACCTTTTGGAGGATGATCTTTTGGATGCTTGCTTTTGTTTTGGTGGATGATCTTTGAGCTAGGGTTTCGTCATGCGTATCAACTTGGTCCAGTAAGTGTTCTTCTTCAAGTTTAAGTGCTTGTTCATGGTATATCATGGTGGATACTCTATTAGATGGTTAATTGTGGTATGTTACCTTGTATGCTAGGTTCATTTTGCTAGAAACCCTAGGAGGGATTAAAATTGTTTCTCCCCCTCCCAATTTTCATTCATCTTAATTTGTTGAAGCGTTTAAGACCTAGTATAGGGGTAAGATTGTTTTTCCCCCTAGGGTTTGTCTTAGCCAGTTCAAGACCTAGGGTTTATGAGGGGATAAACTTCAGGGTTGACCTAGTTCACTTAGATTTTCAAGCTAGACGTCTTAGAAAGAGACGACATTAGGGTTTATGAGGGTATAAACTCTAGGGTTGGTCTTTGTGAGTTTTAATTCTAGGCCTATGAGGGTATAGTCCTAGGGTTTCAAACTTCCAAGTGTTCTTGGCTATCTAACTTCCAATTTAAGGTTTTGCTTGACTCCATTTACCCAAGAATTGAAAACGGCACTAGTCTTTTGCTTGTAGGTGATACAGACTCTCAATTAACTCTCTCTCTCTCTCTCTCTCAAAGTGACTTGTTAGTTTAGATACTTCATTGTATTTGTATGCTCATTCTAACTCAACGCTTTGCATTCTAAGCCATTTACTTGTTGTTGGTATAAATGTTTGGTACAACCATTAAGGCTTGAGCATATTGCTGATAACTAACATAGTCTCATGCTATTGACTTCATGCAATTGTTGGTCGATAGTTTGTAAGTGTTTTCATTGTTATTAGACATATTCCCATCCATTATATTGTTGATTTACAACTGATATACCATTGTTGTTGTAAAACTATTACATGCTGAAGTGTCTTATCATTGATT
Organism: Picea sitchensis; assembly: GCA_010110895.2. Classification (NCBI taxonomy): domain Eukaryota; kingdom Viridiplantae; phylum Streptophyta; class Pinopsida; order Pinales; family Pinaceae; genus Picea; species Picea sitchensis. Next base: position 42,331 of record SNQJ01S0013963.1, read on the forward strand.
CAAGCTTTGCTACAACAATAGCTTTTTCTTTGATAGGTAGTGTTTCATGGCCTTTAATTGATCCCTTGATTGATATAAACCTCCTCAATCATCCTAGAAACACTAAAAATACTTAGACATTTAAACCATCTTGACCTTATCTCTCACCTTGCATAGTGAGTATCTTAATTAAGTGACCAAGATAGGGGACCGTAGACTTGTCGTAAGCTTGCTATAGGATTCCTTGAGGTTCCTAAGGAAGCCTCCCTTGTGTTGGATTTTTATCCATCACTAAAACGAGGGAAGTACTTGCCTAGGTGACAGTGGGAATTACTTCCATATGTTACACTGATTTAGCATCTTGTGAAGGCTTTGCACAATTGCTAGATTTGATGATAACATACACTACTATGTCAAATGGGTTATAATGGTAGTGGATTGGTAAACATGGACATGGAATAGTCGCTCTTATTGTGCCTGAGATGAGAGAAAAATGAGTAGGGCTTGCTTTCTTTTGTAAATTTTAAACCTTTGAAATGAAACAATGCATACAGATTCTTAAGAGAAATAGAATGTGTTGGGTAGGTGTTATATTCTTTGCATGTGGGTTTGGGGGCGCGTCAGATTTGACGACTGCGTCTAACGATCCCATCACTTGTCTCTCTTTGTGGGCATGTGCGCTGGGCGCTTTCCTAGCGGGGTCCCAGGGGGGCAGGATTGCCCCCCCCTAGTTACGCAGAGCGTTTGGGGCAATGCCCCATTTTTTTTTTTGGCGGTTTTTGTTATTTTTAATAGTTTTCTAAATTAATCTTGGATTAAGGGATTAGGGTTTTGATAGCTGCAGAATATATAAAATATTGTGTATATATTGTATTGCGAATGGTGAAATTAATACAATAAAGAGTTGAGAGGTGTAGCACCAAGGAAGGTCTGTGTTCTCCTGGTTAAGGGTTTCTAGTGTAAATCTCTATGTACTGTATGTGTGAGCCATTGATTGATTTCTTTTTTGCTTAGGATCTATATGCATTGCTTTACTTCATAGGTTTAAAACTTACATGTGGTATCGAAGCACGCTTTTGGCTTTAGGGGGACACCTTTGTTGCTGAGGGTTTGGCTCAGTCTTGATAGATCAAGTTTATCTTGGGTCTGAGATAAACCTGGGTTTAGTGGGAGCTTTGCGGTGGTGATTGTGACAAAGCATTTTGATGTTCAACATCATTTTGTGAGAGACATGGTTGAACACAAGAAGGTGTTGTTGGATAATGTAGACTCTTTGAAGAATGTTGTAGATTCATTGACAAAGTCGGTGAGCTCTGAGAAGTTCTTCTGGTGTAGAGAAACAATGGGCATCGCTGCCCTGGATTGTTGACTATGTAATCTTGTGACCCCCTGTATGCAAAGAAAACAACAAGTGGGAGAATGTTGGGTAGGTGTTATATTCTTTGCATGTGTGTGTGGGGCCGTGTCAGATTTGACGACTGCGTCTGATGATCCCATCACTGTCGCTCTTTGTGGGCATGTGAGCCAGGCGCTTTCCTAGGGTGGTCCCACGGGGGGGCAGGATTGCCCCGCCGGTTACGCAGAGAGTTTAGGGCAGTGCCCCCAATTTTGTTTTTTGGGCAGTTTTTGCTATTTTTACCGGTTTTCTAAATTAATCATGCATTAAGGGATTAGGGTTTTGGTAACTGGAGAATATTTAAAATATTGTGTATATATTGTATTGCGAATGGTGAAATTTGTTGAAATAATGTAACTGCAA
>SNQJ01S0013964.1:0-18299 GCA_010110895.2 Picea sitchensis
GTAACTTTCTTCATGAAAATGATCTTAAAGAGGAGCCAGATCTTCTATCACCATGTCATTATCATGTCATCATCTTGATAACCAAAAATGAGGATAACACAAGTGTCGGCTTGGGCGCATGCGGTTAAAATTTGAAGCGTCAACTGAGTTGGGGGTTCTTCCTCCATTCTGTCATGGGTTGTCTGAAACCGTGAATTTTGTCTGGTCTCTACTTTCATCCTTCACTATGTTGTCCGCTATCAGAATTGTGTGGTGGGTGGGTCTAATCTCTGTATGCCTCACGTGGCTCTGAAAACTGAAGCCTGTGATGTTTTCTTGAGAAGCTGATACACCCTATGTCTGAACCATTGAGTCTGTATTCGACCTCTGCGTGGATTCATGGTCATGCACCCTGAAAACCAGTGGCAAACCCACAGATTGAGCCATGTCACATGTGCGTCTTGTGAGCCCAACCTATTCACTCTTGCAAAGTTGAGTATATACTTGTATTGTCTTTGGGTTGTTGTCTTCTGTGTTTCCTGAGTGGAATTAACCAGTTGTTGTTGTTGTTATCCTGAACTTGTGGGAATTAAGTTGAAAACTGGTTGAAGAATCAGGTTGTTAGGCCTGTGGTAGAAGAGGCAGGTTGTCAGGCCTGCAAGTAGCTCTCTCCAAGTGAGAGAGTCTGTTGGGAAGTGTTTTTCTCCCAAAGAGAGTCCAACACCAGCTACGGATCTCCGAGAATTCCTGATCCGACTTGTTATCGAGACCTAGAGAGGGAGGTGAAGCATCGATGGACTGTGCTTGTGAAGGTGTATACTCCCGGGTGGAACAGGCATGTGGGGAATGAGAGTCCGTGAGTAGTGGGCGTAATAAGGCTCCTAGAGAGAATCTTTCTGGTTTCTCTGTGCATTTTTCTTGTAACCTCAGCCTAGTCTATGATTCCCTTTCCCTGGGTGGAGCTTGGTCCCAGCTCTAGGGTGACCCGCTACTGAGCATGATGAGTAGCGTGGTATAAGGCTGGGAGGTTCATGGAAGGTCTACACGTATTTGGTGGAGTTATTATAGTTTCAAAGATAAGTATTAATTATGTGTTTTAATTTCAATTAAAATGCATGTATGTGATGCTTGCAATATTATCATGTATTTCGTTGCAATGATATTACTGTTAATTCCCTTAATTTTGTATGTTAGCAGTAATACTGTGATTACTCTGTATTGTTGATTGAATTTCATTAAATTTGTTAATCAGATTTAATATGCATGATATATATAAATTTATGAGAATGTTCCACGTAGTAGCATTGCTCGGTCGTGGGGTTGATGGCCGGGGATGTTACAATATGGTATTAGAGCCATGTTTTCAATGTTGAGCCTGGATGGGTTGGATAAGTGGTCTTTGGACCCAAGGTTTCGAGAGGAAATTGTGTCTGGAGGACTAATTTCGAACCTTAGATTTTTTTCGAGTGCCAAGGGGTTACTTGGTCGTGTTACGAAGCTCAGGAGGAGTAGCGGTAAAATAAACCACAGTCAGTGTGGTATTTGACCACAGAGAAAGAGAGAGCACTCAACACTTGGGGTGTTGGATCCATAGGATCTATTTGGAAGGAGGGGATAAACCTTTACGATCGTTAGATCAAGAGAAGGTGTAGGAAGGATATCCTGGAATCCTTTTGGAGTTAGGCAATTGGGAGAAGCAAGGTGCGCTGAGGTGAAAACTTCTGAAATTTGAAGCTTCGAGGTCATATAAGAGATCTACACCGTATATCTGAGGGTAGAGCTTGATCGTTAGATTTTGAGGATTCGTGCTCGAGTTAGTCGTGAGAACCCTTTAGATTTCGCGAAGTCGGAAGATGGGAAGTGAGGAAAGGTGAACACCTTCGAAACCCGAAACCCTGAAACCCTGAGGAGATCTACACCATAGATCTAGGAAAATATCTCGAACATTGGATCAAGCAGAAGAGAAGATTGTAATTTTGAGAGTTAGGCTGTCGGGAGAAATGGGATGTGCTGACGCACAAACTCTTGAAGACCAAAATCATGAAATATCGAAGAGCTGAAGTAGTGAGTCGAGCTGACATCACTTGGATGTATGTGGACACTTGGGATATGTGCCACGTACCAGTGGGACCCAAAGGAAAAGTAGACGCAGTGGGGCTGGATGGCATCACCTGAGGTAACATGGACCTTATTAAGCACACCATGTGTCACCACTGTGGTTGGTGATAGCTATGTTGTGGGCTCGAAAGCTAGAAAGTTCAGAAGTCGGGAGTTGGAGAGGGAAGCGAGTGTGTGAGCCTCTAAAAACGAGATCACGAAACCTTGAAACCCAAAACTCTGAAGTCCCGATTAGAAAACCTTGAGATCTAGCGCCTAGTCACAACCCATGGTCGCGTGGGTTGGGGACTAAGAGAAAGGGACTAGTGCCTGAAAACATAGCAGAGCAGAGTTCTGATAGTAGAAATATGCGGGGATTCTTGATTGAACGAGAATCACAGAGAATGAAAACTAAACGTTTTCTTGAGTTAGATTTGTTTATGAATGATGTGGGATTTGTTAAGGATTAATGGCCTGACAAATTCTGGATGTCTGTAGATTGTGTTTGCATAAGTTTTAACGAGTGACAGAACTGTTTAGAGTTGCCACTGAGTGAAAAGAAATGGAGGAGACACAGAATGCTTCCATTTCAGAGAATGAAGCTAAAGGGATGGATGTTCCTTTTGGAGTTTAAGGGTTGAAATCCAATGGGCATGGAGAAGAGATAGATAAGAAAGGGCATATGATGAAGATCATTGAAAAATTGCAGAAAGATGCCCAAACTCACTGAACAAATAGCAGAAAGCTCATGAAAGCTCATGATAAACAAGGTGAATTCAACATAAAGTTGATGAAGAGTCTAAAGAGAATAGAAAAGAAGTTGGACCAGGAGAGAGACTCGAGCAAAACAGGGAGTCACTTGACTTCTGAGGAAAGAAGATCAAGGAGTGTTGGTAAACACCATCATCACTCCCAAGGTCACTCCAAGAGGAGGGAACACAATAGTTCAAGCCCATCTCCTACTAGAAATCATAGGAGATCTGGAGTGGATGAACTGAAAGGCGGAATGAATCAGATTAAGCCTCCTACGTTTTATGGAGAGAATAAGGAGGAAGATGCTGAAACATGGTTGCTTGGCATGAGGAAATATTTCCAACTGCATAATTATTCCTCTCATGCAGAAGGAAGAATTGCAATGTATCAACTAAAGGGGAAGGCATCCATGTGGTGGGATCAGCTTGTTCAGGTGCATCACATTAGAGAAGATATCACTTGGAAGGAATTCAAGAGATATTTCGAGAAGAAATACTTGACTAAAATATATTATGATAGGAAGATGAAAGAGTTCTTTGAACTCAAGCTGGGCAGCATGACCATTGATGAATATGAACAAATATTTTTGGAATTGTTGAAGTATGTCTCGTTCATCAAAGATGAGACTGTCAATATTCAGAGGTATCTATGTGGATTACCACCTTCCATTGGGGACAAGATCCAGTATGATGACCAAAAAACTATGGAAGAAATGACAAGAAGAGTGAAATTCTTTTATGAGAAGCAAAGAGAGAAGCCCACTTTCCGGAAGGCTTGGGAAGACAAGAAGAAATTCCAGATGGATCAAAGGAAGAAGGGAACTAAGCCACCCTTTTTCCAAAACAGTCCTCAAGGATAGTCATCGTTTAGAGAGCCAAGAATGGCTGATGTAGGGGAACAAAGTCCAAGGCAGACGCCCATTCAGTGTTGGGTCTGTAAAGAGAACCACAAGTACAGAGATTGTCCCCATAAAAATGGAAAAGTGAGAGTTGTCCATAATTTTCAGCAGGCTGAAATGGTGGAGGACATGGACAGTAGAATGACAAGGATCTACGCATCCCTGGACAACAAGCAAGTTGAATATCAGTCGCACCTGATTGAAGTTGAAGGTATGATCAACAATCATGCCTTTACTATTTTAATTGATTTGGAGGCTATCCATAGTTATATAGATCCTAGAGTGGTGGAAAGTTTTCATTTTTCAAGAAGCAAACATGAAAAGTCTTGGTTAGTGTAGCTAGCTACAGGAACCAAGAGGAAAGTCACTAAGTTAGTTAAGTCTTGTCCTGTGGACATGAATGGACTGAGCACAAAGGATGAATTGAATGTCCTACCTTTAGTTTCTTATGAATGTCTAACTAGGATGGATTGGTTGGACCAGCAGCATGCCATCTTGGACTGTCGTAACAAGGCATTCACTTTCCTGGATGAGGAAGGGAATCAGAGAACAGTCCAAGGAATTACTAGATTTGTTGCTATCAGATAAATCTCAGCAATGCAGCTGAAGCAGTGCTACAGAAAAGGTTGCCAATTATTTGCAGCCCATGTGGAGGAAGCATCTAGGGATGAAGTCTCAAAGATTGGAGATCATGTGGTACTAAAGGAGTTTGAAGATGTATTTCAGGAAGTACCTGGACTACCTCTGAAGAGAGATATTGATTTCTCTATAAACTTAATGCATGGAGTAGCTCCAGTGTCAAAAGCTTCTTCCAAAATGAGTACGCCGGAGTTGAAAGAGCTGTAATTGCAGCTTGAAGAGCTTCTGAAGAAGGGGTATATATGCCCAAGTGTGTCACCTTGGGGTCCCCCAATCCTGATCATGAAGAAGAAGGATGGGACGTTGAGATTGTGCATTGATTTTAGATAGTTAAACAAAGTAAATGTAAAGAAAAAATATCCTTTGCCAAAGATTGATGACCTCTTTGATCAGTTGAAGGATGTGAAGATATTTTCAAAGATAGACCTCAGGTCGGGATATCACCGGATAAGGATAAAGGATGAAGACATCAAAAAGACCACCTTTAGAACAAGTTATGGTCATTATGAGTTCACAGTGGTATCGTTTGGACTGTCGAACACACCTGATGTTTTTATGTGTTTAATGAATGGTGTATTCAGGGACTATGTAGACAAGTTTTCCATAGTCTTCCTAGATGAAAAACATATTAGGATGGTGTTACAGGTGCTATGAGAGCACCAACTATATGCCAAGTTGAGAAATGCTTGTTTTATCAGGAGAAGATCCATTATTTGGGGCATATTATTTCGAAGGATGGGATAGTTGTAGATCCTGAGAAGATTGAGGCCATCAGAGAATGGTCAATGCCAAAGAACGTGACATAAGTCAAATCCTTTATGGGTCTAGTTGGTTATTATAGAAGGTTTATCGAAGGGTTCTCGAGGATAGCTCACCCTATCACTTCCTTCAAAGGAAGGAGAAGAAGTTTCAGTGGACAAAGGATTGTGAGAGAAAATTCCAGCAATTGAAGCAACTGTTAACCAGTGCTCGAATATTGAGGATCACAGATCCAAATGAATACTTTGTGGTGTGAAAAGATGCATGCAAAGAAGGACTAGGAGGATTCTTCAGTCAGAATGGATTCATAATTTGTTATGAATCCAGAAATTTGAAAGAGCACGAAAGGAACTATACAACTCATGATTTGGAGTTGGAATCCATAGTACACACTCTAAAGAAATGGAGGCATTACCTCATGGGAAGGAGGTTCGAACTGAGGACAGTCCATAACAGTCTGAAGTATTTTTTTGATTAGCCAACCTTGAACACTAGAAAAAGTAGGTGGTTGGAGTTTCTCTGTGAGTACGATTTTGATATCAAGCATATAAAAGGGAAGGAAAATAAAGTGGTTGATGCACTCAATAGGAGAGTACATGAATTACATGCTACAACCATTAGCATGTACCGAACTGATATTAAAAAAATAATTTTGGAAGCTGCAAATGCATATTTGCAGTACAGGGATTTGGTAGCAAAGCTACAGCAAGGTAAGATGCCACAGAAAGTGGATATTTATAAATTGGAAAGTGATGGAATACTTCAGTACAAGAACAAAATTTATGTACCTAATGTCCAAGATTTGAAACTTATGATTTTTCATGAGATGCATAATGTGCCTTATGCTGGGAACCCTAGATATCAAAAAAATGTGGCAGCAATCAAGAGCCATTACTTTTGGCCAGGTATGAAGAAAGATATTGTTGAATACATCGCCATATGTATGGAGTGCAAGAAGGTTAAAGCTGAGCACAGGCACCCAGCAGGGTTGTTATAGCCTTTACGCATTCCTGAGTGGAAGTGGGAAGTGGTGACAATGGATTTCATCATTGGATTTCCCAGAACATGCAAGCAACATGATTCAATCATGGTGGTGGTGGAAAATCTTACGAAAGTTGCCCATATTATTCCACTAAAGACTACTCACAAGGCAATGGATGTTTCTGATATTTTTATGAAGGAAGTGGCACGATTGCACGGTATTCCCAATACAATTGTGTTTGATAGAGATCCAACATTTACCTCGAATTTCTGGAAAAGGTTATTCAAGGGGTTCGAAATGAATCTGAACTTTAGTAAAACCTATCATCCTGAGTCTGATGGGCAGACAGAGAGGGTGAATCGAGTAATAGAAGACATACTGAGGATGTATGTGATGGAAAAACCATCGAAATGGGAAGACTACCTACACTTTGTAGAATTCGCCTACAACAATGGGTATCAAGCATTGTTGAAGATGGGCCCATTTGAAGCACTTTATGGTAGAAAGTGAAATACTCTAGTAAGATGGGATAATCCATCTGATAGGGCAGTAGTTGGGCCAGAGTTTCTCAAGGAAATGGAATAACAAATGCTAAAAATTAAGCAGAATTTGAAAGCTACCCAAGACAGGAAGAAAAGTTATGCTGATAAAAACAGAACCCACAGAGAGTTTAAAGTGGGTGATCATGTTTTCCTAAAAGTGGAAGCCAATAGAAGTTCCTTGAAGCTGGGAAACTGCACCAAGTTGGCAGCCATATTTTGTGGGCCATTTAAAATCCTAGAAAGGATTGGGCCAGTTGCATATATGCTTGCATTACCTGCATCCATGACTGTACATAATGTGTTTCATGTTTCATTGCTTAAGAAATATATACCTAATGCTAATCATGTAATCCATTGGAATGTGATTCAAGTGGAGCAAGAAGGTGTCCTGCAAGTGCATCATGTGTGCATATTTGACCGGAAAAGAAAATAGCTCTGGAATCGAGCCATAGGGCTTGTAAAGGTCCAGTGGACCTCGTACGGTCCTGAGGATGCGACTTGGGAACATGAAGATGCTATGCGGGTAGAATACCCGCATCTTTTTGAAGATTTTGAAAATCTTGTTGATGCTATGTGAAAGTCGCATTGAGGAAAGTGAAAAAATAAGGGGAGGGGATTGTAATATCCCCAAGGACAAGATCTGTTGTAATCATGTTTATGAATTGTAAATCATGTTTTGTAGGCTGGTGAGTTGAGTATTGATAAGATGGTAGGTTTATGTGTTTATTAGGTTGGAGAGCCTAAGCGTTATAGGCCTGGAGCTTGTTTTTGTATCTGTAATATGAAGAACATTAATAAATATTAAACATCGTTGTGTGCAGACTGACCACGATGAAAGAGTGCTGGGGGACTAAGCTTCCACAAGGTGGGTAAGGGAAAGGGGGATGAAAGGCTAGAAAGAGGGGATAATCTTAGGGGATTAAGTCCTTGAGAATAATATTTTATTATTATTCTAAAGTTATGTGACAAAACATGATTTTATCCTAAGTCCTGGGAGAGGAAACACATGCAGCTCCAATGTGTGCAAACGAGAATGCATGCAGCTCTAGGAAGACAAGTGTCGACCTGGGCACATGTGGTTAAAAGATGAAGCATCAGCTGAGTTGGGGGTTCGTCCTCCATTCTGTCATGGGTTGTTTGAAATCATGAATTTCGTCTAGTCTCTACTTTCATCCTCCACTCTGTCATCCACTGTCGGAACTGTGTGGTGGGTGGGTCTGATCTTTGTATGCCTCACATAGCTCTGAAAATTGAAGCCTGTGATGTTTTCTTGAGAAGACAATACACCCTCTATCTGAACTGTTGAGTCTGTGTTCGAACTCTGCATGGATTCCTTGTCACGCACCCTGAAAACCATTGGAAAACTCGCAGATTGAGCCGTGTCACCTGTGCATATTGTGAGCCCATATTATCCACTCTTGCAGAGTCAAGTATGTACCTGTACTGTCTTTGGGTTGTTTCCTTCTGTGTTTCCTGAGTGGAATTAACCATTTGTTGTTGTTGTTATCCTGAACTTGTGGGAATTGAGTTGAAAATTGGTTGAAGAACCGAGTTGTCAGGCCCGTGGTAGAAGAGTTAGGTTGTCAGGCCTGCGATCAACTCTCTCTAGGTGAGAGAGTCTTATGGGAAGTGGTTTTCTCCTAGAGAGAGTCCAACACCAGCTACGGAGCTCTGAGAATTCTTGATTCGACCTATTGTCAAGAACCAGAGAGGGAGGTGAAGCATCGATGGACTGTGCTTATGAAGGTGTATACTCATGGGTGGAACAGGCATGTGGGGAATGAGAGTCTGTGAGTAGTGGGTGTAAGAAGGCTCCTGGAGAGAATCCTTTCAATTTCTTTGTGCATTTTTCATGTAACTTCAGCCTAGTCTAGGATTCCCTTGCCCTGGGTAGAGCTTGGTCCCAGCTTGGGGGTGACCCACTGCTGAGCGTGATGAGCAGCGTGGTCTAAGGTTGGGAGGTTTGTGGAAGGTCTGCACGTATTTGGTGGAGTTATTACAGTTTCAAATATAAGTATTAATTATGTGTTTTAATTTCAATTAAAATGCATGTCTGTGATGCTTGCAATATTATCATGTATTCTGTTGCAATGATATTACTATTAATTCCATTAATTATGTATGCTAGCAATAATATTGTGATTACTCTGTATTGTTGGTTAAATTTCATTAAATCTGTTAATTATATTTAATATGAATGATATATATAAATTTATGAGAATGTTTCGTGTAGTAGCATTGCCCGGTCGTGGGGTTGATGGTTGGGGATGTTACACTTTCATATGAATCCTCACACTAAGTGGTTTTGTGAGTATGAAAAGTATGATGGGGGTGATGTTTTTCTAGGAGATGACTCAAAATCCAAAATCATAAGATGAGGAAAATTCAAGTTGAATATCATGGATAGTAGGATTAGAACACTCCCTGATATTTTGCACATCCCAAGATTGGACAAGAATTTGATTTATGTAAGCAAGATGGAAGATGCGGGTGTAAAAGCAGTATTTGAAAAGGAAACTTGCAAGATAGTTTGAGGAGAAATCGTGTTGATAAGGGGAGTCCACCTTGGAACTCTGTATAAGATTACGGGAAGCATTTTTAGTGACAGGTGCAATAATTCTACTTTTCATGGGATTGGAGTTGAAGAAGGAAAAGCTCATGCAGTCTCTGGAGAAAATACTATGGTGTGGCATCAAAGGATAGAGCATATCACATAGAAGGGGATTAGAATACTACATGTTAAAGGTATAGTTGAAGATATGTCTAATTTCTCTAAGGATATTGATTTATGTGAACATTGCTTGTATGGGAAAAACACTTGGGTAAGATTCTCCTCTAGTGCTACAAGGGAAGGGGGAATTTTATAGTTGGTGCACAGTGATGTGTTTGTACCTATAAAAATTCCATCACTAGGTAAATCTATGTTGTATGTCTCATTTATAGATGAATTATTGAAGAATACATGAATTTATTTCCTCGAGAAGAAATATAAAGTCTTTGGAAAATTTGAATAGTTTAAGGCTCTTGTGGAAAATCATACGGAGAATAAAATTAAGGTGTCGAGGATGGATAACAGTGGAGAATTCTATGGGAGTGAATTCGAGGAATTTTGTAAGAAATCTAGTGTATAAGAATACTCCATACACACCTCAACATAATCGAGTTGTATAAAGGATGAATAGGATGTTGATGGAAATATTAAGGAGCATGTTCGATGGTGCCAAGTTTGAATAATAATTCTTGGTAGAGGCTATGGACACTACATGTGATCCAGATTTGGATCCAGGAGCTTGATGGGGCTCAGAAAGGTCTAAAAATCAATGTTATCAGAATAGCGTCAAAATGGACATGTGTGTAGGCCTTATCTATATGAACCCAATGCAACTTGAACAGGTTCAAACAGACATCGTATGCTCCTGATATCACTTTCTGTTCAAAAAGTCAAATAGGGAACAAGTCAATGTTGACATCAACATGACATCATCATGCTAACATGGTTGTGTGACGCATGGCATGCTCGTACAAGTGCCACATGGTAGGGTACAACAATGACTGGATAATGATAGGGACCAATAGCATGTTGACACATGGCATCAGAGGAAAACATATGGTAGAGTGCCATGTGGCCCAGACATGGGTTGCCACATGGCACCTATTGGTTGGACATTAAGTTCATTAGCAAAAATATTGTGGAGTAGCAGGAATCGAACCGGTGACCTCTCCCAAAGAGCATAGCGCTTTCACAAAGGCCTCAATAGCCAACATGCCCATGTGTTTCTTGTTCCATACAACCCACATTATAATATATATGTGGCATTGTATGTTAAGGAATGGCGCGAAGTCGTGGTCTCTTATCATAGCACACGACCTGGGGCATGGCATAACCGCCATCCATTAAAACAAGGGCGCATTCCTATCATCCACCAAAAGAACCGGGACCTAGGTGTTTATCCACTTGAAATGTGTGTGGGAGGTTTATTCCTTTGACTGAAGGTTCTATGCATATCCCAACGAAACCAGGAGCTAGCGCAATTTAAGGGCCAACGCTTAGCCCTTTGGGCTACCGCTTGGCCAAATTAAGATACATGTGACCGAGAATTGGGGGGCGCACATACTTTTTTGGGGGATTAAGCCCTATATTAAACATAAAGTGGGTTTTTAACCATATCTTTATAGTTTTTTATTGATTTTATTAACCAGTTTTGGTTATTTGGCCATATCTTGGTGGATATTGGGCCAAATTGAGTGACAGGAAAAGTGGGATGTTGGGATTTGATCCCTCTACCTCATGGCTATATAAAAAAATCCATTGTCAGGTTTGATACAGGCAAGAAGCAGCAAAGAATCTTGAAGCCAAGGTCAAGTAGTCTTGAGCAGTGTAGAGTAGCTGAGCTTTGGAGGCAGTTTCTAGGAGTTCTATTACTCTGTTTTCAGTGCCGTCTATTGCAACAAGTTTCTGAGACAGAGAAGCATATAGCTAGTCAGTCAGATCCCTATATAACTTAATTTTAATTCAGATTGTAAAGCATTGAATATTGAATAGAGAAAGCCTCCCTCACTGAAGACAAAGGCCCGGAGACGTAGGCAAGATTGCCGAACTATGTTATCAACTTCTTATGTACAATTGGTTGATGGTTTTCATTATTGTGTTATCCATTATTGCTCTTAATTATTTAAGTCTTTTTTGTTTTCATATTCACATGCATTGTCAGAAAAAAGTCTTGACAAAATTGAGGTTATAATGTGTAATTGCTAAGCTTTGATTTCTGGATCAAGTGGTATCAGAGCAGGATGACTTTTGCAGGAACTGTGAATATGAAGAAAATATTGAAGAGAGATAGAATCCAGGAGATCGAGGAGATCAACCAAACAATTCAGCGAGAGAATGCTAAATTACGAAGATTGGTGCAGATTCTCGAGGACAACAAGGAAAGAATGAGAACATTGATGTTGGCAACAGAAGCAAGACCAGTTGGAGGAACTCCTTCAGCTAGAAGAACGAGCCCTGTCAGGGATGATGGAACTCATCCATTCTGGAGGCAATCCAATGAGGAGGATTCATATACTCCTGCTACTCCGGTTGAGGAGAAATCGGTAGGAGAATCCATTGGCACATTCTCTTCGCCAATAGAAAGTATTGATTACACTCCAGCCTCACCTACAATTGATCAGGAGGTGGAATACGACCATCCAGAGATTGCAGCATTTGAGAAACATACCAAAGGAGTTGTTATGAGAATGTTATCCAAGTTCGGATACCGGAAGGGACAAGGCCTTGCAAAAAAATGGCCAAGGTAGACCTGAACCGATTGAAGTGAGCGAGCGTCCACTACAGGAAGGATTGAGATACACATGTGAATCTTCTGAGGATGGCAGTCCAGTGATTTGTTGCACACACTGTCAAAAGTTCGGACACGATGATGACCACTTTTGGGAGTGGCATCCAAAATTGAAACCAAAATGGTTTCGGACTCGGCAAGGCAAACAGGTAGCTCGAGCTAGCAGCGACACAAATAGTGAGTCATGGAAGAAAGGTAAACAGGTTGAAACGTATAAATCCACTTCACCCACCTTTACTGATGAGCATGCTAGAGTCATGGATCTTATCAGAAAAAAGATTCCATGCATGTTTTGTAGCAGCAATAACCATTATGTTGCAGACTGCTGGAAACAAAAAATATATGGAAGAAAGATCATGGCGACAAGAAGTACACCAAGACACGATGACGCAACACTACAGGTCAAAAAGAATCTACGAGTAAAGTCAGCACAGCCAAGGAAGGAGTCAGAGAAATATAAGGGGGATTTGACTCAGTTAGGATGTGATTCCATCAAGTTTCTTCGAGCAAGAAACACTTTCTCACATTGTCAGAAGAGTGGACATTGTGAAGATAGATGTTGGAAGCTGCATCCAGAGTTGCGACGCTCAACAAAGCCTAAAGGGCCCGAGCAAAATACGGATGCTGCAAAGGAACAGAAGGACATTGTCGAGGAGTTGAATGATGTTGCAAGAGGACACCAGGCGGATATTGCAAAGAAGCAGAGGAATGACCGCGACACTCCGTTGGAAGGAAATGGGTCATCCGACTGGAACTGGGCAGATTTTATTCCCTATATGTAAATTGAGTCAGTGTCATTGTAATTGATGTAATAAAAGTGATTTAATTTATGGAATCACTTATTGATTCTAGTTAATGTTAAGTCTAGGTTTTTTTTCATTAGTCAATGGATGTAAGGATATCTTCGATTGATTTAATAAACCTTTTGGGGACAAAAAGGTGTTTAGTGAGAAAGCGTGATTCAGATTCGGATCCAGGAGCTTGATGGGGCTCAAAAAGGCCTAAAAATCAATGTTGTCAGAATGACGTCAAAACAGACATGTGTGTAGGTCTCGTCTATACAAACCCAACGCAACTTGAATAAGTTCAAATAGACGTTGTATTCTCCTGATATCACGTTCTGTTCAAAAAGTCAAATAGGGAAAAAGTCAACAGTCAAAAAGTCAATAGTGACATCAGCATGACATCATCATGCTGACATGGTAGTGTGACACGTGGCACACTCTTACAAGTGCCACATGGTAGGGTATAACAATGAATGGACAGTGATAGGGACCAATAGCATGTTGACACATGGCATCGGAGGACAACATATGGTGGAGTGCCACGTGGCCCAGACATGTGCAGCCACATGGCACCTATTGGTTGGACATTAAGTCATTAGCAAAAATATTGTGGAGTAGCAGGAATTGAACTGGTGACCTCTCCCAAAGAGCATAGTGCTTTCACAAAGGCCTCAATAGCCAACATGCCCATGTGTTTCTTGTTCCATACAACCCACATTATAATATATATGTGGCATTGTATGTTAATAAATGGCGCGAAGGGGGTTGGGGATAAGCCCCAACCCGTGGTCTATTATCATAGCACACGACCCAAGGCACAGAATAACTGCCATCCATTAAAACAAGGGCGTGCTCCTATCATCCGCCAAAAGAACCGGGAGCTAGGTGTTTATCCACTTGAAATGCATGCTAGAGGTTTATTCCTTTGACCGAAGGTTCTATGAATATACCCATGAAACCAGTAGCTAGCGCGATTTAAGGGCCAACGCTTAGACCTTTGGGCTAGTGCTTAGCCAAATTAATATGCATGTGACCTTGAATTGGGGGGTTCACATCCTTTTTTGGCGGCTTAAGCCCTATATTAAACATAAAGTAGGTTTTTAACCATATCTTTATGGTTTTTTATTGATTTTATTAACCAGATTTAGTTATTTGGCCATATCTTGGTGGATATTGGGCCAAATTGAGTGACACAAAAAGTGAGATGTTGGGATTTGATCCCTCTACCTCATGGCTATATAAACCAAGCCATTGTGAGGTTTGAAACAAGCAAGAAGCAGTAAAGAATCTTGAATCCAAGGTCAAGTAGTCTTGAGCAGTGTAGAGTAGCTGAGCTTTGGAGGCAGTTTCTGGGAGTTCTATTACTTTGTTTTCAGTGTCGTTTGTTGCATCGGGTTTCTGAGACAAAGAAGAATATAACTAGTCAGTTAGAGCCCTATATGATGTAATTTTAATGCAGATTGTAAAGCATTGAATATTGAATAGAGAAAGCCTCCCTCACTGAAGACAAAGGCCCAGAGATGTAGGCGAGATTATCGAACTCCGTTATAAACTTCTTGTGTACAATTGGTTGATGGTTTGCATTCTTGTGTTATCTTTTATTGCTCTTAATTCTTTAATTCTTTGTTGTTTTCATATTCACATGCACCGTAAAAAAAAGGTCTTGATAAAATTGAGGTTATAGTGTGTAATTGCTAAGCTTCGATTTTCGAATCAAGTGGTATCAGAGCATGCTGACTTTTGCAGGAACTGTGAATATGTTGAAAATATTGAAGAGAGATACACTCTAGGAGCTCAAGGAGATCAACCAAACAATTCAGCGAGAGAATGTTGAATTGCGAATATTGGTGTAGATTCCCAAGGAAGATAGGAAAAGAATGTGAACATTGATGTTGGCAACAGAAGCAAGGCCAGGTGGAGGAAGTCCTTCAGCTAGAAGCTCCAGCCCTGTCAAGGATGATGGAACTCATCCATTCCAGAGGCAATCCGTTGAGGAGGATTCATATACTCCTACTTCTTTGGTTGACGAGCAATCGGTAGGAGAAGCCATTGGCACATTCTCTTCGCAAACAGAAAGTACTGATTACACTCTAGCCTCACCTATAGTTGATCAGGAGGTGGAGTCCGACCATATGGAGATTGCAGCATTTGAGAAACATACCAAAGGAGTCGGTATGAGAATGCTATCCAAGTTCGGATACCAGAAAGGGCAAGTCCTTGGAAAAAAATGGCCAAGGTAGAGCATAACCGATTGAAATGCGCGAGCATCCACTCCGGGAAGGATTGGGATACGCAGGAGAATATTCTAAGGACTACAGTCCAGTGATTCATTGCACACACTGTCAAAATTTCAGACGACCATTGTTGGGAGCGACATCCAGAATTGACACTGGAATGGTTTCGGACTCGGCAAGGAAAACAGGCAGCTCGAGCCAGCAACGACGCAAACAGTGAGTCACGGAAGAAAGGTAAACAAGTTGAAAGGTATAAATCCCCTTCACCCACCTTTACTGATGAGCATGCTAGAGTCATGGATCTTATCAGAATAATGATTCCATTCACGTTTTGTAGCTGCAATAATGATTGTGTTGCAGACTGCTGAAAACAAAAAATATATGGAAGAAAGATCATGACGACAAGAAGTACGCCAAGATGCGATGACGCGACACTGCAGGTCAAAAAGAATCTGCGAGTAAAGTCAGCATAGCCAAGGCAGGAGTCAGAGAAATCCAAGGGGGATTCGACTTAGTCAGGGCATGATTCCATCAAGTTTCTTCGAGAAAGAAACACTTTCTCACATTGTCAGAAGAGCAGACATTGTGAAGATAGATGTTGGAAGCTGCATCCAAAGTTGCGACGCTCAAGAAAGCCTGAAGGGCCCGAGAAAAAGACAGATGTTGCAAAGGAACAGAAGGACGTTGCCTAGGAGAAGAATGGCATTGCAAGAGGAAAGCATGCAGATGCTGCAGAGAAGCAGAGGAATGACCGCGGCACTCCGTTTGTAGGAGATGGGTCATCTGATTAGAACTGGGCAGATTTTATGCCCTATATGTAAATTGAGTCAGTGTCATTGTCATTGATGTAATAAAAGTGATTTGATTTATGGAATCACTTATTGAGTCTAGTTAATGTTAAGTCTAGGTTTTTTTTCATTAGTCAATTGATATAAGGATATATTTGATTGATGTAATAAACCTTTTGGGGACCAAAAGGTCTTTAGTGGGAAGGAATGATCCAGATTCGGATCGAGGAGCTTGATGGGGCTTAGAAAGGCTTAAAAATAAATGTTCTTAGAATGGTGTCAAAACGAACGTGTGTGTAGGCCTCATCTATAAGAACCCAATGCAACTTGAACAGGTTAAAACAGACGTTGTATGCTCCTGATATCGCGTTCTGTTCAAAAAGTCAAATAGGGAAAAAGTCATCAGTCAAAAAGTCAACGTTGACATCATCATGCTGACATGAAAGCGTGATATGTGGCACGCACGTACAAGTGCCATGTGGTAGGGTATGACAATGACTGGACAGTGATAGGGACCAATAGCATGTTGACACATGGCATCAGAGGACAACATATGGTGGAGTGCCACATGGCCCAAACATGGGCTGCCTCATGGCACCTATTAGTTGGACATTAAGTTCATTAGAAAAAATATTATGGAGTAGCAGGAATCAAACCGGTAACCTCTCCCAAAGAGCATAGCACTTTCACAAAGGCCTCAATAGCCAACGCACCCATGTGTTTCTTGTTCCATACAACCCACATTATAATATATATGTGGCATTATATGTTAAGAAATGGCACGAAGGGGGCTGGGGATAAGCCCCAGCCCGTGGTCTCTTATCATAGCACACGACCGGGGGCGTGGCATAAACGCCATCCATTAAAACAAGGGTGTGGTCCTATCATCCGCCAAAAGAACTGGGAGCTAGGTGTTTATCCACTTGAAATGCGCGCAGGAGGTTTATTCCTTTGACTGAAGGTTCTATGCATATACCCACGAAACCAGGAGCTAGCGCGATTTAAGGGCCAAATTAAGATGCATGTGACCGAGAATTGGGGGGCGCACATCCTTTTTTGGGGACTTAAGCCCTATATTAAACATAAAGTGGGTTTTTAACCATATCTTTATGGTTTTTTATTGATTTTATTAACCAGTTTTGGTTATTTAGCCATATCTTGGTGGATATTGGGCCAAATTGAGTGACACGAAAAGTGGGATGTTGGGATTTGATCCCTCTACCTCATGGCTATATAAACCAATCCATTTTGAGGTTTGAAATAGGCAATAAGCAACAAATAATCTTGAAGCCAAGGTCAAGTAGTCTTTAGGAGTGTAGAGTAGTTGAGCTTTGGAGGCAGTTTTCGGGAGTTCTATTACTTTGTTTTCAATGTCATCTGTTGCATAAGGTTTTTGAGACAGAGAAGAATATAACTATTCAGTCAAATCCCTATATGATGTAATTTTAATGTAGATTTTAAAGCATTGAATATTGAATAGAGAAAGCCTCCCTCACTGAAGACAAAGGCCTCGAGACGTAGGCGAGATTGCCGAACTCTGTTATCAACTTCTTGTGTACAATTGGTTGATGGTTTGCATTATTGTGTTATCTGTTATTGCTCTTAATTCTTTAAGTCTTTGTTGTTTTCATATTCACATGCACCATCAGAAAAAGGTCTTGATAAAATTGAGGTTATAGTGTGTAATTGCTAAGCTTCGATTTCTTAATCAAGTGGTATCATTGCATGCTGACTTTTGCAGGAACTGTGAATATGGGGAAAATCTTGAAGAGATTTGCACTCCAGGAGCTCGAGGAGATGAACCAAACAATTTAGCAAGAGAATGTTGAATTGTGAATATTGGTGTATATTCTCAAGGAAGATAGGGAAAGAATGCGAACATTGATGTTGGGAACAGAAGCAAGGCCAGTTGGAGGAAGTCCTTCAGCTAGAAGCTCCAGCCCTGTCAGGGATGATGGAACTCATCCATTCCGAAGGCAATATGATGAGGAGGATTCATATAATCATGCTACTTCGGTTGAGGAGCAATTAGTAGGAGAAGCCATTGGCACATTCTCTTCACCAACAAAAAGTACTGATTACATTCCGGCCTCACCTACAGTTGATCAAGAGGTAGAATATGACCATCCGAAGATTGCAGCATTTGAGAAACATACCATAGGAGTCAGTATGAGAATGCTATCCAAGTTTGGATACCGGAAGGGGCAAGGCCTTGGGAAAAAATGGCCAAGGTAGAGCTGAACCGATTGAAATGCACGAGCATCCACTCTGTGAAGGATTGGGATATGCAGGAGAATCTTCTGAGGACGACAATCTAGTGATTCGTTGCACACACTATCAAAAGTTCGGTGATCAGGGGATCAAATTTTGCTCAATTTTCAAAGTGCTCGGAATGAGACGAAAACAGTGCCATTGCGTCTGTCTCATCTTCCTGATTCCGGTGGTATATTTACTTTGTCAAATGGACGCCGTATGAAGAAGATATCGCGATCTGTTCGCCAAGC
>SNQJ01S0013964.1:29112-41198 GCA_010110895.2 Picea sitchensis
TAAAATCTTTATTTTCCAATTTTAAATTTATATTTTTATAGCAATATTTTATATTTATATTTTTATACCAATATTTTATATACCATAAAATGAAAACATAGATTATAAGATCAAATGATGCAATATACTTTTAATATCAAAAATATATCTATGAAGTACTTCTAACATGCATACTTATGAGCGTTGAAGATGGAATGTCATAATATTTCTTCTTTAACATGTACATCTATACATGTAAAGATAATTGTGAAAGATAATTATGAATTCCACCTTTATGGAAATGGTTATGATAAACTATTTAGATAATTAGCAATGGAGATTTAACCATTATTTTCTAACCTTAATATGGTTAAGACATAAAATTGACTTATCTATATCAAGACGGGTTAGATATTCATTATTGACGAATAAAAAACTATAAATTTCACAACGTTTTGTGTTCTTCATTTGTGTATACAATTTGTATATTAAATGATTTAATTATTTATAAATAATATTATATTATATTTAAAAATCTCATTAACCTTATCAATTATATGTTATAATTGAAATTAGTAACTTAATTTTTTTATGTATTTATATAAAAAAATAAAATAAAATTATAAAATATTATTGTTAAACTATTAATTTAACATATTTAATAATAATAAAAAACTATTATACATAAACTTTTAAAAACATTATAAAAAAGTATTTATTCAAGGACAAGTTTGATAAATTAAAAATAAATTTGACATGCATTCCTATTCGTCAAGTTAATTTTTTATGACGGGTTTTTTCTTAAAATTCTTTTTGGGTGACGTTTTATTTTTTATTTTTGTTGGTAATTTAAATATTATGTGTCATGTGTTTTTGTTCATTTTTATTGTAAATACAAAATCATCCTAGGCACAACATAAAATTATTATGAAATTGCTTTTAACATAACATCATCAAATTGTTTCACATGGAACACAACACCATTAAAAACATAAACATAAAAGCTTAACAAATTACCTAGATATAGCAGCTTATATATTAATGAGCCTTACTTCTCTGGATAGTTCATGCAAGGTGTTCCTGAATCCTTGATCTTTTCTTCCCTCTCAACCTTCACTTTTCAACCTGCAGGATGGGTCCAATTTCCAAAGAATCCTCGTGACTTGTAAGTTGTAATTTGTGAGCCTCTCAGCCTATGCTATAATATTTGTAACTTATGCAATGTGATATGTATGGAACTTGCAACCTCCATCTCCTATATCATTTGTAACATCTACTATGCATGGCCTTTACTATAAGATTTATAACTTGTGTTATGTATGCTTTACACAAAAATCAACATTCAAATTTAGAAAATTGTTATTATATTATATTATATATTATAATATACATTGTTATTATATATATATATATATATATATATATATATATATATATATATACGATCAAAGTTTTTATTTACCTGTCAAATGGACGATTTCAAAAATTAAGCAAATGTCATTAATCATTTGACGATTAAAAATAGAAAAAAATGGGTAAATACCTGTCAAATTTAACCATTGGTTGAATTGATCTATTGAACCTTAAGAAAGGTAAGAGAAATGTTCCAATATATTTTAAAATTGTGATCTAATTTGGGTATACCCAAGGTACTTTAAGACAACGTGTTTTTCATCTTCAACCCTCTTAGTGTCACAAAGATGACAAATTCTTTCATCCCATAGTGTTTTGAGACTCGTCCAATGCCTAGTTTCACTATGCAACTCATGAGAGTTTGTTCTTATTTTAGAATTTTTTTTTTCTTTGCACTAGTCAAAATCTAGGGATACTTTTGATCTTCTAGATTAGGGTTGACCACCTCATAATATCTTAATTTTCTGTGATCATCTAATTATTTATCATGCCATGTATTCTCCTTAACTTTAGATGTAATAATATTTTTAATATTATCGGTAATGACTTATTCATGTATTCTCCAATGATATAGATTTTGTGATGGTTTAGCCAAGACTTGGAATCTTTATTGTGGGATCTTCATTTAGTGAACCTATGACATAAAATGTGCATTCATGGGATATTAAATAATATCTCTAATTTCACTATATATTGATAAATGTCTCACAAAATTCTTTTATTAAACCCCCCTTTTAATTCATATTTCCAACAAAAAAAACCCTAATTTTACTAGATACCCCTTTTGTACCCCATAATACCTATAAACCCCTTGATACCCCCTCCCCCCTTACCTACAATATATTGATTTTATTTTACACAATTTCAAACCCCCCCTGTATGAATGAATGTGATAAGATATTGGTCAACAAGGTGAAGGCCCTGTGATCTTAATGGCATCCCCACTTGAGCCGCAAGTAGTTTTGGATGGAGTTTGAAGCAATTTTGTGGAGCCTCTTATCGTGCATGATGTTTATCTTGTTCTTGTATATTAAGTACCTAGTCATAATCTTTCTCTCAATGGGGGAAATACTTACTTTTATAAGGAGGAAAGAATATGGTGTATTTCCTTTGATTTTGAGATTATAGGTTATAAAATTCTTTTGGATATGCTCTATCTTTCTCCAAGTTCTCCGGAGAGATATTGCACCCCAAATTTCACATCCATATAAGATAGCACTAGAGTCTCAAAGAGGAATATTTTCTTATCCCATTGAAAAGGTTTATTGATTTCCAATCATTCAAGCCCATAATAAACTTTCCACCTTCCATATATCATTTTCTCAAAGTTATAATTCCAACTAAACTTATGAAATCATCTATTAAAATATTGTAGATAATTTTTTTTATTTCATTATCATAACCTTACATTAAGAAAGAACAACACTACTTACTACTTAACTACTTTTCATTTTGTTCACTTTCAAATATATTTAATATTAAAAAAATTGTATTTGTATAAAACATGGCCATCGAAGCCTGTTGGAAATAGTAATTACAAGTTAGTGAGCTTTACATCTTCGCTGATTTTTCAGTCAGTCTGTCTACAAATACAAACTCACATGTTTACGCAAGCTTAGTCTTAGTCAGTCGGCAAGCAGGGGATTTATTAAATGGAGTCGATCTTAATCTTTCTCGAGTCCAATTAAGTAGGTAAGAGTTAGTCGAATGTATTTGTGTCTTAAATTTTAAGTCATATAGCTTTTGTAAGAAGTCTCAGTCGTAGTCTTTATATGTTTGAGTCTATAGTCAGTCGATATACACATGCAGAGAGCAATAGACACAAAATAGAGAAGCAATAGCAACAACTGAAGGTAGTCGAAGAAGTATGAGAGCACAAGCTTTGTGTGTGTGGTTGTAAGTTGCAGAAATCCAAGAAGTCATTAGAGTCGAATCTCAATCCAGTATTGTATTTTTTATTAGCACGCAACGCCAAGATATATTTTAATATCAACTATTTTGTGTGTTGACATTTTCATGAGTATTTCTGAGTTTATATGCTAATTATAGCAATGTGTTTTTTTTTTGTCCCGAAATCGTTCATTAAGTTTTTTTCATAGCGTGCAGTAAATCATGCAATCTGTGCACTGCATGGTAAGTTCTGAGAATTATGTCACTGAGTTTTGTGGTGCATAGTATTTGAAACTACATTGTGCAAAATATGTTTGTTCGTTATAGATCCAAGATCTGGTATCAGAGAAGGTTGACCAGAGTAGGTTGATCAGAACAAGTTCAAGAGAAGCAACTCTATTGTAAGGAGAAATATGGCTTCTACCTCAAATCTACAACCTCCCACTTTTATAGGAAAGAATTATGACTTATTGTTATAACCCTAAATTGCACCATACATGCACGTTGGCATGTTTACAGACAGAGGTAGAGTATGCTTGTTGTCATTGATGCAAGATCAGAAATCAGGATGATGACGAACAAGAGAAAGTGGCAAGATCAGCAACGCGACGATGATGGCATGACAAGATCGAAAGCGTAATATCAACAATGAAGAGCAACAATGATCGTTGGATCACCCATTCAAAATTCCCGATGGCTGTCAGATTTGAATTCTAACAGGACGAGTGCACAGAAGAGGAGAACAGATCTTAGGCATTAGATTTGAGCGCGAGGACCAACCGTCATTGGATCCAGAAGAACGAGCACAATCTTTAAGTGCAAGGTGAGGCAGGCTTACAAAGTCTTGAAAGCAGAGGGACCGTTCAATCTGAAGGACGCGTGGTAGCAGACGAGGAGTTTCAAAAATTCGTGAATCGGGAGAATAGAGCTGAGATAACCTCCAACTCCACGAAATGTGAAATCGTGAAACAATCCTGGCCATTGGAGCCAGAGGACACGTGGCGAGCGATTGGAATTTCACTGACTTGCACATTGGAGGAGTCAAAGGAGCGTGGTGTGGGAACTCGCGACTGTTAGAGTCCTAACCCGCACATAGGTAGAAAAATATATTCGGATGTAATAAAGGTCAATATTAATAAGGCCTTTCAATAAAATAGAATAAGGAAGATGTAAGAAGACCTAATAGAAGCTTATGCTTCTAGAAGGATCTTCCTCTAGATGCTTCTTTTTAGTATAAATAGGAGTCGAGGGTATGAGAATCCTAACTTGGATATTATCGTAATAGAGCTCTGCTCAACTGGAGGTTTCCCCCTCGAAGAGGCCCGTGAACATTGTTTTTAGATTCAAAGTGTTATTTCTGTTATTATTCTCATATCATTTCAGTGCTATTGTGGTGAATGTTCTGGTTATATTGTTGTTATTCTGCCATTTCTAGCATTTTATTTTTATTCTGCATACATTTTATATATGGTATATTACAAGTGGTATCAGAGCACTTTCCTTGGTAGAAAGTGTGGGTAATTTTTTTTTCCAGGGTAGAGACGTATTTCAACGTATTTAAGCCAAAGAGATCTGTCGTTATGCACATAAACCTGCGGTTGAGGGATTCATACACGCAGGAAATACAGGTGGTACTTAAGCGCACATCTGTTGGCCACCCTTGTAATCCCTGTTGGTACCCCTTCGAGTGGTAACGCATCAAACAACACCTGCGTACGGATCGACCTAGATTACCTGAAATCCCTCTTTAGATAAACCAATCGATCGCCTGACTGCTATTGTGTCACCGAGAACATCACTCGGGAAGATACTCTCTAGTACTTGGGTAGTCGGGTAGTACGGATAAGGGTACGGTCTATCCTCCTTAGTTAGTGCCCTAAGATATTGGGTCGAGTACTACTGTTGGAACCTGCACATATATCAGAGAGCTATAGCACAGGGAAAACCCTTGTCTGTAGCACCCTTGAATACCTAGCCCTTAGGGACAGAAACATAAACAAATTAAAACAAACAAGATCTATTGTCGCGCAACTGTTTTCAGGTTGCCAAGTAAATACACATTTCTTTCTGGTTAAGCATTTGGGCATTTCCTCTCTACGGTATTCTTCAGACCGGAGTCTAACTCCGCAGGTGTAAAAAAAAAAAAAAAATTGGAAATTTTTTCACCATTATTTGAGACCTATTCCATTGAATTCATATCTTCGCCCTTATCACATTCATCCATACCATTTTTCGATAAAATTTTTGACCCCGCATGCCCCTTTTTAGTTCCTCCATCCTCATGGCCCATACCCGTAGCCAAGACTTGGAAGCTCGCTTCAACACCTTGCAATCTGGTCTCATCGAGACCCAACAAGAAGTGAAACAACTCAGTGCCAATGTTGAGTCATCAATAAAACCATGCAGTCCTCAAGGGAGGAAATCAATCAAGACCTCACTGCCTAGCTTGAATCAGTCTTTTCGGCACTCTACACCAAACTGCATATCCTTACAGATAACCCTTCCTCTTCCTCACCTCCACATACTGAAGGTGACCATTCCCCTCATTCCCATAACTTTCAGAACCATCACTTTCAACATGACCTACGCCTTCTGTGGGTGGATGTGACCAAATTTGATGGCTCGGACCCCACCGGTTGGGTAACCCAAATGGAACATTGTTTCTCTTTATACGGCATTATAGATTACTTGGCCAAACTACGGTATGGTGTTCTCCATCTAGATCAGGAACGTTGGCAATGGTGGCAATGGAGAAAAACTTCTCGTCAAGGGTATATTGCTTGGACACACTTTGTGGCAGAGATTTATGAACTCTTTGACACTAACACCAACCATTTGGGTCGTTTGACAAAGTTGAAAGAATTAGGAACAATGGAAGACTTTATAGCTACCTTTGACCGCCTGGATTTTAGAACAAAGGGCATGTCTGATGCCTTTTTCTGAGAGTGTTTTATCATTGGCCTCAAGGATGAGATTCGGGACCATGTCCACATGGCTCGGCCTCAGAGTTGGGTGGAGGTTATTAAAAGAGCTAAAGAAACACAACAGGTTGTATCTTCTCGAAACCGAAAACCCTACTTTATCCCTCGTCATAAACCAGTAAATCCCACTACTCCCTTTGCTCCACTAAAGATCCAAAAATTGACGAGGGATAAAATGGTTGAACGCCAACTCAAAGGCCTTTGTTATAACTGTGATGACAAATATTTCTCGGGCCACAAGTGTAAAGAAAAAAATATTTTTATGGCCATCTCCAAGGATATTTCAGAAGAGGATGTAGAAACTCCCTTTGTGTCTGATTCACCTGAATCCACTGACATAACCCCTCCCTCAAACCCTTCTGAAGTAGAACCGGTCATTTCCCTCAATGCTCTCACTGGCTTCTCCACTCCCCAAAGCCTCAAGCTAATCGGTTACATCAAGCATTGGAAGTTCATCATTCTGGTTGATAGTGGTAGGACCCATAATTTTATTCATTACCGCATCGCCCAAGAAACTCATTGCTACATCCATGCCATCAATAATTTCCAAATCATGATCGCCAATGGTGGTTCCATGAAATGTGGAGGGCATTGTGAAAATGTGCGTCTCCAAATTGGTGACTACCACCTGAAATCCCATATGTCTTCTATCGACATGGGAGGTTATGACATTGTATTGGGTGCAGAATGGCTAAGGACTTTGGGTCCCATTCTCATGGATTTTAAATACTTAACTATGCAATTCGACCAGGAGGGCCACCAATATAAGTTCCAAGGCATCACCACCATTTCACTTGAGATCATTAGTTCCCATCGCATGGAAAAGCTTCTCAAAAAAGGTCATTCTGGTGTTATCGCCCAACTCCATGCCATATAAGTAATAGAGACACCCTCGGTCCTGCAAGACCTCCAAGCCATCCTTTCTAAACATCAATTGGTCTTTTCCACTCCCCAAGGACTCCCTCCTTCCCGTGGTGTTCATGATCATTCCATTCCCCTGGTACCTGGAAGCCTTCCTCCCAATATCCGTATGTATCGTCACCCCTTTTCCCAAAAAAATGAAATTGAAAAATTGGTCCAGGAACTCCTTAATGCAGGCGATATCCACCCTAGTACGAGCCCCTACTCTTCTCCTGTGGTCATGGTCCTGAATAAATAAGGTTCTTGGCGAATGTGTCCTGACTTCTGTGCCCTCAACAAACTTACCATTAAAGACAAATTCCCCATTCCTGTCATTGATGACCTCCTGGATGAATTGAGTGGTGCCCAATTCTTCACTAAACTTGATATTCGTTCAGGATACCACCAGATAAGTATGAAATAGGCATACATTCCCAAGACTACCTTTAGAATTCATCAGGGCCACTATGAGTTTTTGGTCATGCCCTTTGGCTTGTGTAATGCCCCCTCCACCTTCCAAAGCCTCATGAATCATGTCTTTCAAACTTTTCTCCGCCATTTGGTCTTAGTTTTGTTTGATGATATCCTCATCTATAACAAAACCTGGACATACCATCTTGCTCATGTGGATCGAGTTCTCCATCTACTCTCTCAGCACCAACTTTTCCTGAAACAGTCTAAATGTGCTTTTGGCACCTCAAAAGTAGAATACTTGGGTCATCTGGTTGGAAAAGATGGCGTCAGGGTGGATCCTAAAAATATTGAAGCTATGCAAGACTGGCCTCACCCAAAGACTCTTAAGAGCTTGCATGTATTTTTGGGCTTAACAGGGTATTATCGCAAATTTGTTCAGAATTATGGGAAGATTGTAGCACCTCTCACTGCTCTCCTCAAAAATAACTCTTTCACTTGGACTCCAGTCATTGCTCAAGCTTTTCAAACCTTGAAGATGGCCATGTGCACCACTCCAGTCCTCGCCCTTCCTGATTTCACAAATACCTTTGTGTTGGAATGTGATGCGTCAGGGAAAGGAATTGGTGTTTTCCTTATGCAAGAGGGCCGACCTTTGGCCTTTACCAGCAAGCAACTATCTGAAATAAATCTAGGAAAACCCATCTATGAAAAGGAAATGTTGGCTATTTTGCATGTCGTTGATCTGTGGCGCCCTTATCTATTGGGGCAACGTTTCCAAATTAAGACAGACCATCAAAGCCTCAAGTATTTTCTAGAACAACGCATTTCCTCCCCAGAACAAAAAAAATGGGTGACTAAACTCTTTGGATATGATTATGAGATCATTTACAAGAAAGGAAAAGATAATGTGGTTGCGGATGCACTTTCCTGGAAATATGAAGATGAAAGATCCCTTTTTTCTCTTTCATTCATTGTACCATATTGGCTCCAAGATGTTCGCCAAGAATGGCTACAAGATCCCAAGAGTTTGCAGTTGATCCAACAATTGCAGTCCAATGCTCCAGCTTCCCCTGGGTACTCTTGGCTCCATGATGAACTTCGATACAAAGGCCGTTTGTATTTAAGTAAACAATCAAAGATTAAATCCAGGATACTTTATGAGCTTCATGCTACACCCACAACAGGGCACTCCGGGTTCACCAAAACCTATGACAAGGTCAAATGTTCCTTTTTTTGGGATGGTATGAAACAGGACATTCGTAAGTTTTTATCTGGATGTGATGTGTGTCAACGCAACAAGGGAGAAACAGTCAAATCTCTGGGCACACTACAACCGCTCCCGATTCCACCTGCTATTTGGAAGGATATCTCTATGGATTTTATTACTGGCTTACCCAAATCGGGCAATAAATCCGTCATCATGGTGGTTGTTGATCTCCTTTCCAAGTATGCTCATTTCTGCGCCCTTCAACACCCATTTACATCATCCAAGGTGGCTCAAATTTTCATGGATCAGGTCTTCAAGCTTCATGGCATGTCGCACTCTATTTTTTCTGATCGCGACCCAACTTTCACAAGCAATTTTTGGCAAGAACTGTTCAAGATACAAGGCACTGAATTGCATCTCATCACATCTTATCATCCCCAGACTGATGGCCAAACAAAATTTAACAAGTTTTTGGAAACATATTTGAGGTGTTTTGCCTTAGAAAAGAAAAATTAGTGGGCTCAATGGTTACCCCTAGCTAAATGGTGGTACAACACTTTATACCATACAGCTACACACATGACTCCTTTTGAAGCGATATATGAACATAAGCCACCTTCAGTTCTCTCATACTTACCGGGTGCCTTGAAGGTCCAGGCGGTTGACCTAACACTTACAGCTCGAGAGGCTATTCTTTGTACCCTCAAAGAGAACTTGGTCATGGCACAGAATCACATGAATAAACAAGAAGATCAAGGTTACTATGAACGCCAATTTGCAGAAGGGGATCGGGTGTTTCTTCGACTGCAACCTTACAAGAAAATGTTCCTCAAGGCCGAGCATTGTTAGAAGCTAGCACCCAAATTTTATGGTCCTTATACCATTCTCAAGCGTGTGGGACAAGTAGCCTATTAGTTATCTTTGCCCAGCCATTCGAAGCTACATCCTGTTTTTCATGTTTCATGCTTAAAGAAGGTGATTGGAGCTAAGTTCCAAATTCAAACCAACCTTCCAAAGTTAGCTGAAGAAGGATCTATTTGGCTACATCGAGAAGCAATTTTGGACCAGCGTGAGCGACGCCTACGTCAGAGAACCATCAAGGAAGTGCTAGTCCAATGGAAAGATACAACTCCAGTAGACACCACTTGGGAACCAGCTACCATTATGCAACAATTTCCTCATCTCAAGCCTTGAGGACAAGGTTGTTTTTAAGGGGGCGGACATGTTAGGGTCCTAACCTACACATAGGTAGAGTAATATATTCGGATGTAATAAAGGTCAATATTAATAAGGCCTTTCAATAAAATAGAATAAGGCGGATGCAAGAATACCTAATAGAATCTTCTGCTTCTAGAAGGATTTTCCTGTAGATGCTTCTTTTTAGTATAAATAGGAGTTGAGGGTATGAGAACCCTAACTTGGATATTATTGTAATAGAGCTTTGCTCAACTGGAGGTTTCCCCCTCGAAGAGGCCCATGAACATTCCTTTCAGATTCAAAGTATTATTTTTGTTATTATTCTCATATCATTTCAGTGCTATTGTGGTGAATGTTCTTGTTATATTGTTGTTATTCTGCCATTTCTAGCATTTTATTTCTGTTCTGCATACATTTTATATTTGGTATATTACAACAACATGTGAAGTCTTGAAATGATCTGGATCGTTGGATCACCAAAGTTATGGACCATTGATCTGACAAGAAAAGCGCCTGAATGTTTGGCCCATGGTCATAGCCAAGGTCACGTCATCGAAGGATGAAGGGAGGAGATAGCACGTTGCTAAGCCCCATTTAGGATATCGCAACTTGGGAGAGTCGAGACATCTCATACCAAGATCCCCGAAATCATGAATCATGAAGATCTTTATCACTAAGCGCTTGATCACAGCCAGTGTTCATGAGAAGGGAAGGAGCTAGTCGCTAAGCTCCATTTCGGAGATCGCGACATGGGAGAGTCGAGATGCCTCATCAAAGGATTCCCGAAATTGTGAGTCACAAAAGAGCTTTATGGATAAGCATTTGGTTACAGCCAGTGGTCACGAGAAGGGAAGGAGCTAGTTGTTAACTCCATTTTGGAGATCGCGACATGGGAGAGTTGAGATTCCTCATCATAGGATTCCCGAAATCGCGAGTCGTGAATTTCCTTATGGATAAGTGCTTGGTCATTTTCATGGGCACGTGAAGGAAGGAGCTTGCAAGTTGCAAGGCTCCATTTCTTGATCGGGAGTTGGAAGTGTTAAAGTGACTCACAAAAAAATTCGTGAAACATGAAACTGCAAAGTGCCTCTTGATTAGGCCCATGGTCAAAGCCAGTGGGCATATGGGATAAATGTAAGACCATGCGGATTTAATCCAACGGTGCTGGTTATTTGAGAATCTGATCGAAGGGTTACTGTTGATCTTCACGATTAATTTTTCAGTTACGATTCAGTTAGAAGAATTGAATCATGGCTCTTAGACGATTGGCGATTCAGTTGCTAAGGCGTTCTTGCCCTAAGAGATTTGAGGTGTAACTAAAGTGGTTGTAGTGCATAAAAGAGATATGCAGTGATTGTGTGGTGTTGGTTGTTCACACTGAAAAATGAGGTAAACTGGGAGAAAGGAAAATCGCAAAATGCACAGTGTGAGATCAAACTCAGAAATGATTAATAGAAGATGAACATAGCATAAGAATAATGATGCAGAGAAGAATTGCATAACCGAGAAGAAGTGGTAAGAACTGATATATCTGTATTGGTGGTTATTCAATCATTTATTATAATCAGGGAGGTAGGGTGGTGCTATGGAGGACTTTGGTCCTCTAATATTCAAGTTAGTTCTTGAATATTGGAAGTTGTTTCTTCCATCTAGTTGTAGCTAGAAAATAGGGTGGCAGGGTGGCTCTAGGGAAAACACAGAGTTTTTTGTATGCAAGTTGGTGCTTGTATAAGTCTAGTGCTTGTATAAGTCTAGTTGGTGCTGGAACAACTTGGGAGTTGATGCTTCCTTCTAGTGGGTGCTAGAGAAGTAAGAGGGTTGGTGCTCTCAACAAGCTGGAGCTTGCAAAACAGAGGTAGTAGCCTCACTTTGAGTTGGTTCTCAAAGATAGATGATGTACATAACTTAAAATACTGCCTATCATTCGAAGAAGAATAGGTTTTCTCCCTTTATGGGTTTCCTCGTGAAAATATGTCTCTGTGTATATCTTATGTGTGACTGATGTTCTTTATTTATATTGTTCATATCTTGTATAATATTTATGGTCACTTGGAAGAGATTAAAAATTATTTCGAATAAGTCATATATCGTTTAAGCTCAGTAAC
>SNQJ01S0013964.1:41628-58399 GCA_010110895.2 Picea sitchensis
AGAAAGTAAAAGATGCCAAACTTCAAACATATAGATTGAAATTTGAACAACAAAAGATGAATGAACATGAAACAGTTAGCAAGTATTTTTTAAGAGTTGAAGAACTTGTGAATGCCATAAAGGGTCTTGGTGAGAAGATTGAAGAATCATTTTTAGTTAAGAATATTTTAAGATCTCTTCTTGATAAATTTAATCCAAAAGTCTCTGCAATAGAAGAACTAAGTGATCTTAAAAATCTGTCCATTGATCAACTCCTAGGAACTCTAACTGCATATGAAATGAGAATTAGCAAAGATAAATCCATTACTAGAGAAGCATATTTTAAATAAGACAAGAATACTGATTCATAACTAGATGTTATTGAAGCAAAATTTGTGAGAAGGTTAAAGAGAGGATCAGACAAATATCAAGGCAAGCTGCCCTTCAAATACTTTAATTGTGGTAAAATAGGTCATTTTTCATCTAAGTGTCCTCATAAGAAAAAGGACCAAAAGGACCACAACTTTGATGATGAAAATAAATACAAATTTAAGAAATATAGTAAAAAGAAATGTTTGTGTGGAAATAATGATGACTCTTAAGAAGACATAGATAGTGATTCATCCCGTGAAGACAAAGTGAATGATTTTATGCTTATGGCTATGGGATATCTTGACGATAAAATCACATGAGGTGTCATGGATGATGAAGAAGCTATGGTGGATATGGAAGGTGAATTAATCAGTGCTTTGGAAGAAATTGACAGATTCATATGTAAGAAGAGAAAACAAAAACAATTGTTGATGTAGTTTAAAATGAATGGAAAAAATCCTGATGAAGACTTTGCCCTACTAAAAGTGGAGTTAGAAGAGGTAAAGAAAATAGAGGACATTCTGAAACAACAGTTATCAGAGAAGAAAGCGAGGTGTGAAGCCTTATAAGAAGAGATAGTAAAAACCATAAAAGAGATGGAGAAGTTTAATGCATTGTATCACCAAAATATGTCAAGTATTAAAGCTTCAGAATGATTAACCTCCATTCTAAATCAACAAAGAAATCCAAAGTTGAAAGCTGGCTTGGGGTATGAAGAAGGATCAAGTAGTGATCATCCAAGTAATATATAACCCATCAAGTTTGTCAAATCCTCAATCATTGACAACAGACACTCTGCAGAAACAAAGAAAGAAAATCAACCACCAAGAAGGAATGAAAGAAAAAGTACTAGAACTGAATCTGTACATCAGATAAATTATCAGCATGAAAGAAATT
The DNA here is from genome assembly GCA_010110895.2 of Picea sitchensis. Lineage (NCBI taxonomy): Eukaryota > Viridiplantae > Streptophyta > Pinopsida > Pinales > Pinaceae > Picea > Picea sitchensis. The sequence goes on from SNQJ01S0013964.1 coordinate 42,877, forward strand.
GACCCACTCAAAGAAGACATACTTTTTCCAGGTACAAAGGATTTTTCTATGGATATTGTTTTTTCTGTTCTAACTTTGGTCACAAAGCTATAACTTGTTCTTTAAGATTTAGATATGAGCAATCAAGATACTCAAGGAATAATTATCTGCCACAATAAAGAGCGAGACAGTCAAGCAACAAACAACCACAAACTATAAATCATGCGATGGCTGGGAAAAGGACACAGGTTAAGAATAACAATAATTATGAGAATAAAAATCACTATGATTTGCTATTCATTGAACCAGAATGTTACATCTTCCATAATTATGGACATAAAGATGCAAATTGTCGCTTAATGAATTATAAGCCAGATTTGAATCCCACTGCTAAAAATTTCAAGGTTTGGAAGAAGAAAGAAGATGACAAGTGTGGACTAGTGTTATCATCCCAAAGACAAAAGAATCTCTACTATATTGATATTGGATGTTCCAAACATATGACTGGAGACAAAAGCAAGTTTCTAACTCTAAGTGAAAACAAATAAGGGAATGTAACTTTTGGAAACGATGCACCAGGAAAAATAAAAGGTAAAGGAATGGTAAGTCTAAGTAATGGAAAAGGAAAAGATCAAGATGTGTTATTTGTAGATGGTATGAAACATAATCTGCTTAGTGTCAGTCAAGTCTGTGACCAGGGATGTGAAGTTGTTTTTACATCTAAATATTGTAAAATAAATTCTGTGAATTCAGGACAGTTGGTTGCAAAAGGGATAAGAACATAAAACAATGTCTATGTGTTAAAAGAAGAAAAAGAAAAATGCCACTTAAGAAAGTATGATGAAATTTGGCTATGGAATAGGAGACTTGGACATCTAAATTTTGATCATATAATCAATCTTAGAAACAATGGGGAAGTAAAATATCTTCCAAAGATATCAAAGCCATATGACTCTATTTGTAAACCTTGCCAAATAGGAAAGCTTACTCGGACACAGTTCAAATCTAATAAAATTCCTTCAACAGAAAAACCACTCGAGTTAGTACATATGGATTTATGTGGGCCATCAAGGAAAGAAGGTACAGGAAAAGAAAACTATTTTATGTTGATTATTTATGATTATTCTAGACTAACATGGGTTGCCTTGCCTTTTTGAAGGAAAACTATGAAGCATTTGAAAAATTCAAAGTGTTTAAGGCTCTGACTAAGAATCAAACAAGAAAAAGATTGAAGGCAGTAAGGTCTGATAGAGGAGCAGATTTTAGTTCATGGAACTTCAAAGAGTTTTGTGATAAACATGGAATCAAACAAGAATACACTATTCCAAGGACTCCACAACAAAATGGAGTAGTTGAGAGGCAGAATAGATCAGTTCAACAGATGGCAAGATCAATGATGAATGAAAATAATATTGCTCAGACATATTGGGTGGAAACAATTCATATAGTTGTTCATATCCTACACAAAGCTCATCTCAGGCCACACAGTGACAAGACTCCTTATGAACTATGGTTTGGAATACCTGCTTTAATCAAGCATTTTAAAGTCTTTGGGAGTAAATGTTATATTAAGAATAATGATGAAAATATTGGAAAATATGATGACCGGGATGATGAAGGTATCTTCTTAGGTTATGCTACAAACAGTAAAGGATACAGATGCTACAATAAGAGGCTGCATAAATTGGTTGACTGTATCAACATTAAAGTTGATGAAGAAATCTCAATACGTAATGTAAGTAGTATTGAATCAAGAACAAAAGATATAGTTGAAGTTGAAGATGAACAGGTCAAAGGATCAGAAAGAAAAGAATTTGAATCAGATGAAGACACAAATACTCAGGCTGACACAAATAATCAGAAAGAAACAAAACCACCTCTCAAAAGTGTTAGAAAAAATCATCCTGAAAATCAGATAATTGGAGATATAAATAAAGGAGTTCAGACAAGAATAAAATTGATTAAAGACTCGAAACAATATCAGGTTGTTTTTCTAACTATGATTGAACCTAAAAAAATTGATGAAGCTAACAAGCATGATGATTAGATTAGAGCTATGAATGAAGAGCTTGATCAAATTGAGAAGAACAATACTTGGGAGCTTGTTCCTAGACCTGAAGATAAGAATGTAATAAGATCCAAATGGGTGTTCAATAATAAAATGAATGAAAAAGGACAAGTTGCTAGGAATAAAGCCAGATTAGTCTATAAAGGGTATGCACAAGTTGAAGGATGGGAATTTGATGAAACCTTTGCACCAGTTGCAAGATTGGAAGCCATCAGAATGTTTCTTGCATATTCATGTCATAAAAACTTTAAAGTATATCATATGGATGTAAAGTCCACATTTCTTAATGGAGATCTAGAGGAAGAAGTATATATGGAGAAACTTGAAGGATTCTCACTGACATATAATCTTGACTATGTCTGCAAGATGAAGAAGGATTTATATGGACTGAAACAAGCACCACGAGCTTGGTATTATAGACTGGACAAATTTTTACAGGACAAAGGGTTCAAGAAAGGTATTGTTGACAACAATCTCTACATTAAGTCTGAAGGTGATAATTTAGTAGTTGTTTTGGTTTATGTAGATGACATTATTTTTGTATGTACTAATGATTCTTTTGTCCAGTGGTTTGTTAACTCTATGAAAATAGAATTTGAGATGTCCATGATAGGAGATTTGTCATATTTTCTTGGTTTACAAGTATATTAGAGTTCTATAGGAATATTTATCTCCCAAGAAAAATATTTGAAAGAAATGTTGAAGAAGTTTCAGATGGAAGATTCTTCCCCTATTACTACACCTATGGTGGTTGGTTGCAAGCTCAGTCAAGATGATATTTCACCTGATGTTGATCAAAGGACATATCGATCAATGATAGGCAGTCTTCTGTACATCACAACATCTCGTCTTGATATAATGCAAGTTGTTGGAATGGTAGGTCCTTATCAGTCTGCTCCTAAATAAAGTAATTTAGTAGCTGTAAAAAGGATATTCAAATACTTGAAGGGCACAATGACTTATGGTCTATGGTATCCTAGAAATCAGAATATTCAGTTAATTTCTTATTCAGATGTTGACTGTGCAAATTGTGTGGATGAGAGAAGGAGTACCAGTGGAGGTGAATTCTTCCTGGGTGACTCGTTGGTAGCATGGATTAGTAAGAATCAAGGATCTATTTCCTTATCAACTACAGAGGCAGAGTACATTGTTGTTGCTACTTGTTGCACTCATATTTTATGGATGCTCCAAACTCCAGAAGATTTGAAAGTAAATTATATTGATCTGATTCCAATTCACTATGATAACACGAGTGCAATTATTGTCTCCAAGAATCTTGTTCTTCATTCCAATACTAAGCATATCCCAATCAAATATCATTTTCTCAGAGAGAAGGTTACAAACAGAGTTGTTCAACTGAATTATATTCCTTCCACAAAACATATAGCTGACATCTTTACTAAACTGTTAGCAGCAACACCTTTTGGATATCTTCGTCAGAAGTTGAGGGTTATATCTTCTTTTGTCTAATATGTTCACCTTGTTAGGGGGAGTACTTAATGAATATCTGTTATATTTTTTGTGAATATAGCTCTGGTTCTTCTATTCATAGTTGACAGGGGGAGTATGTGCCTGTCGTATTTATGATATCTTCGAGATATACTGCAACAAATCAGGGGGAGTGTGTGTCTTGTTTGACATTGATGTCAAAGGGGGAGAAAGTGTGGTAATTGCAAGGATGCTACATTGGTAATGTTCTTCAAGGGGTCGCAAGGATGCTACAGTGGTATAGTTGGATGTTCTTCAAGGGTTTTCCATAAATGCCAAAGGGGGAGATTGTTGGCATGTTTATAGACAGAGGCAGAGTATGCTTGTTGTAATTGATGGAAAGATCAGAGATCACAACGATGACGAACAAGAGGAAGTGGCAAGATCAGTAGCGCAACGATGATGGCATGAAAAGATCGAAAGCATAATATAAAAAGTGAAGAGCAACAGTGATCGTTGGATCACCCATTCAAAATTCCTGATGGCTGTCAGATCTGAATTCTGACAGGAAGAGCGCACATAAGAGGAGAACAGATATCAGACATCAGATCTGAGCGCGAGGACCGACCATCGTTGGATCCAGAAGAATGAGCACAATCTTTAAGTGCAAGGTGAGGCGGGCTTACAAAGTCCCGAAAGTAGAGGGACCGTTCGATCCGAAGGACACATGGTAGTAGTTGAGGAGTTTCGCAAATTCGTGAATCGGGAGAATAGAGGTGAGCTAACCTCCAACTCCATGAAATGTGAAATCGTGAAACAATCTTGGCCATTGGAGCCAGAGGACATGTGACAAGCAATTGGAATTTCATTGACTTTCACATTGGAGGAGTCAAAGGAGTGTGGTGTGGGAACTCACAACATGCGAAGTCTTGAAATGATCTATACTGTCAGATCACCAAAGTTCTGGACCGTTGATCTGACAAGCAAAGCGCCTGACTGTTTGGCCCATGGTCATAGAGAAGGTCACGTCATCGAAGGATGAAGGGAGGAGATAGCACATTGCTAAGCCCCATTTCAGATATCGCGACTTGGGAGAGTCAAGACATCTCATACCAAGATCCCCGAAATCGTGAATCGCGAAGTGCTTTATGGATAAGCGCTTGATCACAACCAATGGTCAAGAGAAGGGAAGGAGCTAGTAGCTAAGCTCTAATTCAGATATCGCGACATGGGAGAGTCGAGATGCCTCATCACAGGATTCCTGAAATTGAGAGTCATGAAAGCTCTTTATGGATAAGCATTTGGTTACAACCAGTGGCCACGAGAAGGGAAGGAGCTAGTTTCTAAGATCCATTTCGAAGATCACGACATGGGAGATTCGAGATGCCTCATCACAGAATTCCCGCAATCGTGAGTCGTGAAGTGCCTTATGGATAAGCGCTTGGTCATCACCATGGGCATGTGAAGGAAGGGGCTTGCAAGTTGCAAGGCTCCATTTCATGATCGGGATTTGGAAGAGTTAAAGTGACTCGCAACAAAATACGTGAAATGCGAAACTGCAAAGTGTCTCTTGATTAGGCCCGTGGTCACATCCAGTGGGCATATGGGATAAACGCAAGACCCTATGGATTTAATCCAACAGTTCTGGTTATTTAAGAATCTGATCCAAGGGCTATTGTTGATCTTCACGATTAATTGTTCAGTTATGATTCAGTTAGCAGATCTGAATCATGGTTCTTGGACGGTTGGCGATTCAGTTGTTGAGGCGTTCTTTTCCTAGGAGATTTGAGGTGTAACTGAAGTGGTTGTAGTGCATAAAAGAGATATGCAGTGACTATGTGGTGTTGGTTGTTCACACTGAAAAATGAGGTAAATTGCGAGAAAGTTAAATTGCAGAATGCACAGTGTGAGATCAAACTCGGAAATGATTAACAGAAGATGAATAGAGGAGAAGAATAATGATGCAGAGAAGAATTCTAGAACCAGGAAGAAGTGGTAAGAACTGATATATCTGTATTGGTGGTTATTCAATCATTTATTTATAATGAGGGAGGTAGGGTGGTTCTAGGGAGGATTGTGGTCCTCTGATATTCAAGTTGGTGCTTGAATATTGGAAGTTGTTTCTTCCATCTAGTTGTAGCTAGAAAACAGGGTGGCAGGGTGGTGCTAGGGAAATCACAAAGTTTTTTGTATGCAAGTTGGTGCTTGTATAAGTCCAGTCAGTGCTAGAACAATTAGGGAGTTGATGCTTCCTTCTAGTGGGTGCTAGAGAAGTAAGAGGGTTGGTGCTCTCAACAAGTTGGATCTTGCAAAACAGAGGTAGTAGCCTCACCTTGAGTTGGTGTTCAAAGATAGATGATTTACAGAACTTAAAAGACTGCCTATCATTCGAAGAAGAAGAGGTTTTCTCCCTTTATGCATTTCCTCGTGAAAATGTGTATTTGTGTATATCTTATGTGTGACTAATGTTCTTTATTTATGTTGTCCATATCTTGTATAATATTGATGGTCACTTGGAAGAGATTAAAAATTATTTTGAATAAATCACATATCGTTTAAGCCCAGTAACAACTAATTCACCCCCCCTCTCAGTTATCTTAGTAATTTCAACAATGCATACCTGGCATCAGGCCCTCTTACTTGCTATTTTTTTTAAGCCATCACTGAGCAACTCTTCTTAAAAACACTATTTTTGAAGATGTACGTGCCCTACAACATTACTGCCCATGTACAAATGCTTGTTGCACCACTACAACTCGTGTACGTACACTAGCTACACCATTACAGCCCGTGTATACCCACAAATGTTGCAAAAATTAAAAATTTGCAAGGAATTCGTTGAGATTACGTTCTATTGGGTAGTTTCCCAACTGTCCCAGAGCCTATAGCCCGTAACCCAACCGAATAACCATCCTTTTGTCATATAAAAGGAGGTTTTGGGGTCTCATTCCTAAGCCAAGCATAAGAATAGTGAAACTCTTCCCATTTCACATCCCCTCCTTGCCCCAAGAATTTGTAGCCACCTTGTGAGATTTATATCATAATTTCCCATTCTTTCCTTTTTCCTCCATCATAATCCTATTCCATTCCTTAGAAGAAGTGTGAGAGGAGAAAGATACGTGGAAGCGCAGTTGGAGCTTGGTGAAGAGGAGCCCGAACCAGGTTCGAGGAGCAGTTGTCGATCTTATTGTAAGTAAACTTTGTGATATCAATAAAAGGAATACTTTTTTTGTCCGGAAATATGAGGTGTCAAATGTCTATGTTTTATTTATGTTTTATACTAACATCTAATGAGATGCATGTTTGTAGTTCCCTGTTTATCTATTTGTGAATGCAATCTAGCCTTGGGAGGAGGCTTGTAGTCAGCGGTGCAACCAAACAAGAAAGGATCGACATCGAACGCGGAGTAAAAGGTAAAGTTACTGGATCTTTTCACTTTGTATTTCATTCATGAATGTGGGGCATATTCGGGGTAGTTATAAAAAGTAGGAGACTTTTAGACAGTTAGATCTGCCTACATGTTGAACCCTAGTGTATTCCATAGGGGGGGTTTTCCCGCTATAGCAGAACTGGCGACCATACTGGGGAGACCTCTAGGGTTTTAGGGGATATTTTTAGGTGTTTTTAATTAGTTTGATTACCTTTTTTGAGTTTCTATAAGTTGTTGAGTCTTTAAGTGATTCTTGTTTTCCATACCAGTACTCCCTGCCCCATTAGTCTACATGTTAATTTTTATTTTTTTTTAGAAGTTACAGAGGTGTACGCAGCCTGCAGTGGGTCTGCATGTGTACATATGCTCCCTGCTTTTAGAAATCCCACGTACATACGCAGGCTGCTGAAGTATCATTTGCCTGCATGTGTCAAGAAATTTTTCTTTAAAGAGAGGCAATCAACCTCTTCCCTAATTGTATTCATAATTCTCAAGGGTTTCTTGATTAAGTACTGGTCTCTGTTGTTACAGTCTTTAGCCTAGGTTTGACATCAGTTTGCTTATCTTTTTAAGATTTCTTGTGTTTTCTTTGAAAAGGGTTTTAGATGAGTTTGTGAGTCTTTTCTAATCTGCCTGTGTGGTGTCTTTAGTGACTCCCTGCGGTCCGCAGTGGGCCAGAACTCAGTTTTCGGTCTTGTCTTGTCTTCACTTTTTTCCCCTTTTTCTTTCTTTAAAGAAAAAGAAAAAGAATTTATTTCAAGTTTCTTGTTTAAAGCATATTAAAAATAGAAAAAATATTTCATTTCTTTGTTTGGTTAAGTAGTTAGGTTAGTTATATTTCTTGTCAGGAAAAAGAGTTATTTTCTTAAGTTATTTATTGATTTCTTAGAACATTAAGTAGCTTGTAGTCGAGCGAAATCTTGTTTTAGGTTTTCCTTTAAAAGATCTTAGAAAAAGTTGGTTAAAGAGTTAAAATTGCAAATCTTTATTTGTCAAATAAAAGTAATTTTTCTTTCATTTTCCTTTATTTCTACTTCGTCTCTCAAAACACACCACTATTTTCATTGTCATTTCCTTGACTTAAAACAAGCCACTTAAAATTAACGCTAAAATTAAAATTAACTAGACTTTATGTTTGTAGGGTCCATCAACTAGTCTAGGCTAGAACCTTGATTTAGGTTGAAGAGGAAACTCTTCAAGGATTAAAAAACAAACATACGAGTCAGTGCTAGGGAGTGTAAAAAGTCCAGTAAACATGAAATTTATTCGGGACCCCCCTCTAACATAGGGGCTAAACCCGAGTCGCGTGCAGAAAGGTAGCAGAGATAACCCCTCCAAACTGGAACCAAGCATAGTGGGGAACGCATATAGAGGACTTGTCGTGGGATTCTATCGGTCACATTTTACACAGAGCTTTGTGGATATCGAATCTGTTCGAGGTCCTCAGTTGTCTTCTGGACCACTTTCTTTCGATAGCCTCGATAGGTTTCGGGATTGATACCCTGGTCATTGTGGTCCACTCGACTGTCGACTGTACCCTCCTAGTGACTGTTCGTGAGCTGACAACCTAGTTTCCTTTATTTTAGGGACATACACAGGTGACTGCAGGGGTATACCGTGGTACCTAGGGTAGACGTCGGGCCACACTTTGTAGAGTATACCCGGAGGGTGCTTCCGTGTTCGAGTTGCACTTGCACCTGTAAGTTTCTTTAGTGTTGGTTGGCGTAACTATTCTTCCAACTAGATAAGTGTTTGCTTGATTTATCTCATAGGGACTTTTCTAGTGTGTGCTGGTTTCCAATGTTAGTAAAAGCCTTACTGTGTCATTGATATTCTCACAAAGTGGAATATCAAGAGCTCTGTCGGTTGTGAAGGATTTAGGGCCTGTCGTCGGTTGAATTGGAGCCAACATCGTTACGGTGAAGACTTGACCAGCAAGGGTCATTTGAGGCGATCGGGTTGCAGGAAATTGTGCCCCAGACATCCCCGAGAGGAGAACAATCGAGTCCGGAGGAGCCTACTATTTCTAACCTTGGAGCGAAAGCTCTCGGGTCAGCCAAATCTCTGATCATTGACTTGTCGACACCCATCGTGGTACAAGTTGTCCCTCCAAGGGTAACTCATCATGAGCATCATATAGTCTTGCAAGCAACAATGGAAGCAAATGTTGCTACTTCGTCAGGGAGTCCTCACACTCCCTCTACGGTTTCCACCACATGGGGCATTCCGCCTCCTAACCCACCTTCGTCGGCCTGAACCACAATGGTCTCAGCCACCTCTACTTTGGGTAGTGGTCTGATTTAGTCTATGGCGGCGATCACTGCTCCATTCACACAAAGTGCGACGGGTCCTCCATTCTCATACGGGATGTTAGACTTTGATACAAACTTTGTCCTTACCTACTCCACCCTATAGACCATGGGTCTAGGGGCAGGGAGCTCAAAAGATCCTTTGTAAGGGTCCATGGGAGGCACCTCATCCCCCTATAAGGATTTACCTTATGATGGGGGTCATATACCTCCTTCATCCCCCTCGCTCAGCGGTGCTCCCCAACAACCCGTCTCGCTGAACATGAACTCTATCTTGTTCGGAAGAAGGTAGACAAGGACCTTCTTCTTACACCATGTCAGTGGGTTCTTTGTCATTCTCTTTGTTCAAAGTGCTTGGTAACAACGCCTTCTCGTCAATTGTCATCTCAGTCGGGGGAAACCTTGGTTTTGGACAACAAAATCCTATGCAAGATACTATTCCTACACAGGGGGCAAACGCAGGAGTCTCCTCCTCACAAGGACTCTAAAATCTGTGGCAGGGATCAGTTCCCTCGTCAGGGATGCTGAACGGGGACAACCACTTCCATGGTCAATGGAACCCCGGGCAAGGCTCAATACCTATTCCTATCGGATTGGCAGGGGGAAACCATTTCCAGAACCTTTGGAACATGATACAGGGACCAATCCCTTCCCACCCCTGGACGTCCATTTATGGGAGTCATCTGATGACGTCTCAACAAATGCAGTATCTGAATGCTGTCTAGGGCCATGGTTTTTACCAGAACCTTGGTCAACAACCTAACTTTTCCTGGAAACCTGGTGCCATTCAAACTCCAAGCTCCTTTTTCCCTGTACATAGTCAATAGCCCAAACTACCATTTCTAGCGACGATACATTTGCCAGACTTGTCAAGGTTGTTAAACGAACCAATTTTTCATGATCCATGTTGACCTCCCATGGCGACGAAGTTTCCCTCAGCCATTCCGAAGTTCGAAGGTGAGCCTAACAAAGATCTAGGCGATCATGTGACCACTTTTCACCTATGGTGCTCGTCAAACTCGTTACGAGAGGACTCCATACAGTTGTGTCTATTTCAATGCACTCTCATTGGGAGTGCCACGAAATGGTACATCAAGCTCAACCACTCAAGATACTCTACTTTTGGCGAATTGGCAATGGTTTTCTTAAACCATTTTCAACTACCTGTGAGATACGATGTCATCACCGAACTATTGGCCAACTTTGAGAAAACAAAGGCCGATCATATCTCAGATCACATCCAAGAATGGAGATGCCGAAAGAGTTTTATAAAAGTACCAATCCCACCGACTTTCCTGCTGGAGTGGTTCCTTAAGTCTTTGGTACCTCAGTTATCCAAGGACGTTGCAACATTGAGAGTGTTTTTCAAGGAAGAAGCAATAATGAGAGCTTAACAGCTTGAAATGAGATACTCTTGGTCTGGTTTACTCTATGAAGTTTTTCCAGATGCGCCAAGATCTCTCCTTGACAAGGCCAGACAGAAGTCTGGACCACATGTCGATGGTATAGTTGGTTCAACACAAGAGAAGCCCATTGATAATTTGTTGAATCAATTGCAAAAATTGTCGATACAATAGATAACGACCAACCAAACCTCTAGTTCGGCTACCCCCCCTAATGAAATGTTGAAAGTACATAGTGTGCAGTTGACAAACCCAAAGGCCAACCAACAACCTGGAGGGAAGAAAAAATAATGAAGCAAGAAGGGTAATGGGGATAAGAAACCCACCAATAATCCCATCGGGGGCAACACAGAGAAAATAAAGTTGAAGTATCCGTGTAACCTTTTCATGAAATACCATCCGACTCACCTATGCCCTCGACTTGCAGAGGCTCATAAGTTATTGGCGTAGAAGCAGCCTACTGTGTTAACGAACTCATTTCCACATGGGAAAAATTTGAATCAAGCTTCTTCGAGCATGGATGGGGGAAGTCAGGGACCCTCTCCATCTTCTAGTAACCCCTCGGCCACAAACGTTTATATGTTGAAAGGTGACACTCACATAGCAACTAGGGCACATGACTACGAAATTCCAAACACTATTGAAATGGGTAAAGAAAATGAAAGCTCTTTTGTTCCTATCTTACAGTTAGGAGGGAAAACCGTGTGCGTTGAAGTTGAAGTGGTCAATGCACCTCTCAACTAAAACCTGTTGTTAGGAAGGAGTTGGACATATGCAATGAATGCAGTGGTTGCCACCGTATTTCAGGTCTTGTTGTTTCCACACGAGGGTTGAATCGTGACCATTGATGAATTGTCCTTCTCCAAGCCTGACCCTTCATCGGGGGAATCCACGGTCCTGATGATTGATAACCATCAGCCCAATGTCATCAACGTTGGGGTTGGTTTGTGCCCACCTTTGATGGGTAATTTTGATTACCCGCCTCCTTCTGGTGATGTCAAGATGATATCAGTTGTCCCCGACCAGTCTAGGGCTGAAATTTTTCAAGTGTCATCATTCCTTACGACTTAATTTAGTGATCTGTGGACTATTCCTTCGCCATCAACTTCGATGGAAGGGACAGGGCATCCTGGCATGTCCATGCCTTTGTCTGTGGCAGAAGTTGTGTATAGTATTTTCCATCAAGCTTCAGTCGACCCCGATCTGACTCTCGCATAGGAGTTAGATCCAGTTCTCGAGCCTATTTGGGCTCAAGGTTCCCTCGCCACTACTGATTCTTTAGACTTGGTCTTGCCCTCTGATGAGATGATTATGGAGGTATTGACTAGTCCAAACAGACCTTGGGATGATCTCCATCACAGATCTTATTTCCTCCCAGAGTTAAGAAGAATAAAGGCAAGATAATTCGTGTTGACTATGACTGGATATAGGCCTTGTCCTATTAATCCTATGGCTACGCATGCATTTTATGCCAAGGTTAATATGGAAACCATCATTGAAACGATACCTATTGATATCTCAAAAACCCCTGGCATAATGGAGAATGTCTTCATCGGAGTGGACTACTCCCCCGAGGAGATTTGAATCTACATAGATTTATTTAATGAATTTCACGACGTTTTTTCCTAGTCTTATGAGGAAATGCCAGACATCGATCCAAGAATCGTCGAACATGGGATCACGACCTATCCTTATGCCAAGTTGGTCCAACAGAAGCTTCTTTTGGTGAATCCTCAGAAATCAACATCTGTTAAGGTTGAGGTGGATAAACTACTTAAATATGGTTTCATCTACGTCGTTCAATTAACGAAATGGGTGTCAAATCCCCTTTCGGTCAACAAAAAGAAGGGAACAATTCGCGTGTGTATGGAATTATATGATTTGAACAAGGCCTGTCCAAAGGATAATTTCCCCACCCCATTCATTGATCATATCATCGATGAATTTCCATCCTGTGAGGTATTTTCTTTCATGGATGGTTTTTCAGGATACAACCAAATACAGATTAAACCCGAGGACCAGCATAAAGCAACTTTTATTTGTTCATGGGGCACATTTTATTATCATAAGATGCCTTTTGGCCTAATAAATGTTGGAGCCACATTTCAGCGGGCCATGTATTTTTCTTTCCATGATCTTAAACATATAGTTGAGGCTTACCTTGATGATTTAACATCACGATCTCATAAGAGAGTTGATCATCCCACGCACCTTCGACTTATCTTTGAGCGATGTCACTACTATTAGATTCGTTTGAATCCAAAAAAATGCAGTTTCTGCGTGACCTCAGGTCTTCTTATAGGTTTCATAGTTTAGACAACAGGGATCATGGTCGATCCTCTAAAGGTTGAGGCAATAGTTCAGTTGCCTCCCCTGTGCATAGTCCCTCAGCTTCAAAGCTTGTAGGGAAAAGATAAATTTCATCGGTTTTTTTATCGCAAACTATGCCAAGATCACTAAAGGGTTCATGCGTTTAATGAATAAGGGAGTCCCTTTCCATTGGGACGAAACTGCTCAGTGCTCTTTCGACGCATTGAAATGAGCCCTCATGTCTGCCCCTCTTCTTCGACCACCCAATTATAATAAAGATTTATTATTGTACTTGGTCATTGCAGAGTCGACCATCAGTATGGTCTTGGTTCAAGAGGACGATCTTCTTGAAGAGCATGTGATTTATTACCTGAGTTGAGGCCTAGTTGGACCGAAACTCAACTACTCTCATGTTGAGAAGCTTACGTTGGCAGCAGTGCATGTTGTCCAGCGATTCCGTCATTATATTCTTCTTCGAAAGACCACCGTCATTGTCCTTGTGAATCCATTTCAGTATGTGTTGACACGACGTGTCATAAACGTAAATATTAGTAGATGGATCGTTATCCTCCAGGAATTTGACTTGGATTTTGTTTTCGTGAAATCCAAAAAGTCACTGGTCTTTGTGGAAATTATCTCGGAACTTTCGGTCAAATCAGGTGATGTTATGCCCGAGGAATCATCGATTGAAGGAGATCTATTTTTTATTTCATCTTTGGACCCCTGGTATGGAGATATACTATTCTATCTCTAGACTTTGAAGTGCCCCACCTCTTCTTCTTGCGATGAGCGTCGACGTATACGCCATTAGGAAAAAAACTATATCATACTCGAGGACACTTTGTACCGTCGAGGTGTAGATTGCATCCTTCGCCAGTGTCTCACTCATGAAGAAGTGTAACTTGTTCTTAATGACTACCACACTAGAGCATGTGGTGGTCATTTTTTTGCGTTGTCAACAACCTAAAAAATTCTACGAGCAGGTTACTTTTGGCCAACGTTAATCAAGGATTGTGTTGAATCGGTCAAGAAGTGCCACCAGTGTCAGATCTTCTCTCAGAAGATGAGGGCACACCCCACTTCCATGTTTCCTGTCATTACAGTTGGTCCCTTCACCAAGTGGGGGATTGATTATACTACATTCCACCTGATTTCAGCCAAGGGGCATTGTTATATCATCATAGCAGTAGACTACTTCACATAGTGGGTTGAAGCTATGCCAATGTTCAATAATGATGGTGAGACAACAAATCTCTTTATTTTCAATTAGATAATAGCAAGGTTAGGCATCCCGAAGGAGATTTTCACTGACCATGGTTGTCACTTTCAGAATAAAATGATGTATGAGTTAACGTCAAATCTTGGGTTGAGGCAAGAGAATTCATCACCCTACTACCCATAAGTGAATGGTTAGGTGGAAGCTATGAATAAGTCCCTTAAGACTATTCTACAATGAACGATCAATTTTTCCAAGTCAAATTGGAATTTGATGGTGTACTCGATGTTGTGGGCCTACCGAACGTTTTTAAAGACTGCCACCGGTTTTTCACCTTTTCAACTCGTTTATGGGCTGGAAGTAGTCTTGCCTATAGAGTGCCAGATCCCATCTCTAAAGTTGGAAGTACAGTTATTTACAGACACTTCACCACTTGAGGAATGCTTATTATATCTCAAGCATCTCGATGAGAAACGTCGTGATGCATCCTTAGCTAATGAGGCTCAAAAGCAACGAGTCAAGTGTCAGTATGATCGGTCCGTTCACCCTCGTATTTTTTCTAAAGGTGACCTTGTCCTAGTCTATGACCAAGATAAGGATCCCCTGGGGGCAGGCAAGTTCAAACCCATGTGGTTTAGACCTTTCATCATGAAGGAGGTATTAAAGAAGGGCACTTATCATCTGGTTTACTTTGAGGGAAATTCTTTGGCGGACCCTAGAAATGGGCTCTACCTCAAGAAGTATTACTCGTAGGTAGGTCACCTTGGGTGACTTCTTGTACATATGTATAGTTCTTATACAGTTAGTTTTTGTCTTTTTGTTTTATGGACGTGTCGTTATTTATGTCATCTTTTTCACTGTGGTATATGTCAAGTGAATCAGAGGTGTTCATTGGGTTCGTGGACGGTGCTAGCCAACACACTCGTAGGCTTTCTTCCGCAACTTGGGTGATATTCACACCTCAAGGCCAGTTGCTATCTTCTAGAGGGATATGTCTAGGTGACGCCACAAACAATGATGCCGATACAACGCAATGATAGAGTTTCTTTATGACGCGTTGTCCCATGGTATCTCTCACCTCTGGGTCTACTTAGATGAACAGTTGGTTGTGTCCCAATTAAATGGGGTTTATCGCGTTTATGATCCTACCTTACATTGACGATTCCTTAGGGTACGTCTCTTAGAACGATGCTTTGATTACATTATGTATATCCATGTTCCTAGGAGATTAAATCAAATGAGAAATACTCTAGCTAATCAAGTATTAGATTGGAATATTTCACACACATAAAAAGAAGAAAACACATAGACATGTACATACATTGTAAAAATGTGATCCATAAGACATAAAATATGTAAATACACACACACACACACACA